>JAJJLH010002875.1:0-12321 GCA_023806865.1 Isotricha sp. YL-2021a | reverse complement strand
AAATGATATTTTATTATTAACCATTTATTTTATTTATTATATAAAATATGAAAAATCTTTTAATTTTTAAGATATATTGTCTAAAGATTTTTTTATATTTTTGATATATTAAGGGTGATTGAGCTAATTTTAAAACAATATAATAAAAAAATAAATAAATTTTTTTGATAATAATTCATCAAAAATAATTAAAAATATAAAAAAAAAAATGGATACAGAAATACAAATTTTTTCCTTATATCCCATCAAAAAATCATCAAATATGGAAGAAGAAATAGAAATAATAGACAAAGAAAAAAAATCCTTTCAACCTTATATAAAAGAAAACTATGAAACTTTTTCTTTTTTTGTTTTTAAAATAGAGAAAAAATACATTACAAAAAAAAATATTAAAATAAATTTAAAAAGAAATCAAAAAAATATTTCTTTAAACCCAACAGATTTAG
Organism: Isotricha sp. YL-2021a; assembly: GCA_023806865.1. NCBI lineage: Eukaryota > Ciliophora > Litostomatea > Vestibuliferida > Isotrichidae > Isotricha > Isotricha sp. YL-2021a. The sequence continues at coordinate 11,875 of JAJJLH010002875.1, read as the reverse complement.
ATGAAAATTATTTTTTTTTTAATGATAATGTAATAAATAAAACTGGAACTGATAAAATAAAAATATATAATTCTTATAATAAATTTTTAAAATATAAAAACATGCCATTTGGAAAAAATCTTAGAAAGTGTTTTATAAATACATTATTTTCTTCAGGTGATATTAATATAATAAATTTATTACCAATTATAATTGAATGTTATGATAATAATGAAACTCATAATTTTTTAAGAATTTTTATTTCATTACAGAATATAAATATAGAATCGATAAAAAAATCAGATATTGAATCAAAAAAAGAAGAAATAATAAATAAATTTACTGATACTAATTTTATAAATGAAATTGAATTATTATATCCAAAAGATTTTGATTTTTTCATTTGTAAATTAAATCTATTTTTATCTATTATTTATTTAAAATTTGATGAAGTTGACAAATTTTATTCTTTATTAATTGATGATTTAGAGATTGAACAATTATTTTTATTTTTAAATATTATTCAAAAAATTAATTTATTTTTTATTTTCACTTTTGAAATAATTGATAATGTTTTTCAAAAATTCATAAATAATAATAAAGAGATTAAAAATATAATATTTGAAATTTGTTTCAAATTACTTAAGCATAATAAAGATAAATTAGATTTAATTTTTGTGAAAATAAATGAATTTAAAGGTTATTTAAATAATGATTTAATTAATAATATAAATTCAAATAAATGTGATAATAAAGAAATTTCAATTGATATTGAACAAATAATTAATTTTAATAATTTAAAAAAAGAAGAAATAGAAATTTTTTTTAATTATATTCAAAACAATTATTTTCAAAAACCTTCAAATAAAAATATAAAAAAATATATTTTTTATATAAATTTAATAAGTATTTTTAATTCAATAATAGATATTATAGATAATTATGAATATTTAAAAAAGATTGACAATAATATAAAAGATATTAATTATGATAATGAAAATAAAAAAGAACTTCAAAAAAAAATAAAAGAAAAAATAATTAAACATATAAATTTTAACATAAGTAATACTCAATATTCATCTAAAGATTATTTTTTGAATATAGAAAAATTTCTTTCAAATTCAAATAAAGAAATAATATTCGAGGTAATTAATAAAAATATACATATATTTTCTGAGAAGTTAGCTGTACTTTCATTTAATGATTTTAAATTATTTAATGAAGATTTAAAAAAATTTATTATTAATTTAAATAATGATGAAGTTTTGATTTTTTTTTCAAGTAATATAAATAGAATAAATAATCTTTCAGTTTTAAAAGAAATTTTTGAAATTTTTTTCAAATTTCATGAAAGTGAAAGAAAGGATTTAATTTTTAAAATTTTACAACTGTTTACTTTAAAAATTAATAATTTATTAAAATTTCATGATTCAAATACAAAATTTACAGATGACAATATATTGTTTTTAATTCAATCAATTATTGATTATTATTCAATTTATAATGATGATAGTGGAGAAAAGAAAAATATTTCAAATATGTATAAATCAATTAATTCAGATACAATATTTCTTTTAATATTATTTTCTAGTGAAAAAAATAGAAAAAAATTATTATTACATTTATTAGAAATCTTAAAAGAAAAAATTAATTTTGAAGAAAATAAAATTAATAATATTAAGAAATATATAAATGATATAATAAAAAATAAAGAAATAAATCAATTAAACCAAAATCAAATTGAATTAATAAAAAATATTATTGAAATAGCATCATTAAGTCCACTTAATAATAATGATTTTTTTTTACAAAGTTTTACTGCAAAAGAAGGTTTTTTTCTTTATTTAAAAAATATAAAAATTATTCATTTAGAACAATTTAAACAAATTAAATTTATTAAAGAAAGTATAGAATATTCAAATAAAATTAAAGAATTATTTCAAAATAAACAATTAAAAATTAATCAATTATTAAAATTTAAAGATTGTGATGATATAATTTTTGAAAGTAAATTTTCTTTAATTTATGATAATAATGATGAAATGAAAAATATATCAAATAATATTAAAGAAATAGAAAAAATTTTTCTTCAAATTTCAGAATGTGAAAAAATTAAACAAAATTTGTTTTTTAAATGCAATTCTTTTAAATATGATTCAATTTTATCAAATATAAAAACATTATTACAAAATAGCAATATAGAAATTTTTCAATTAAATGAATTTAAAGAACAATATGATAAAATATTGAATTTTTTAAATAAAGATATGAAATCATATAAACAAATAAAATCTTCTTTAGTATTTATGAATATTTTTAATGATAAAATTAAAAATGAAAAAAAAGATTTTTTGACATATGAAGAAAACATAAAATTGTTTGAAAATAGTTATTGTTGTTATGTTTATTTAATTAACTTTAAACATGTTAATGGGATGTTTGATATTGATAAAATTGAATTATATTTTAAAAATGTGGATATAAAAAACGAAATTTATTTATTATCTAAAACGGTTGATCAAGAATTAAATCAAAATGAAATTAATAAAATTTGCGAAAAAATTAATTTTATTATTGATAAAACAACAAATTATAAAAATATAGAAAAATTTATTTACTTTTTATCTTTATTTACAATTTCTAACAGTAATTTAAAAGAAACTCTAAATGAATTAAAAAATGAATTTGAACATTCTTTTTATTCAGAAAATTTAAATTTAATTCAAAATAAATTTTCAAATACTTATTTAACAAATGGAAATGAGTTTAATGATTTTATAAAAGATTTAATATCAATTACAAATTTATTGACAATTATAAAAGAAAATCCAATCGAAATTATAAAAGAATATTTTAATTATTCAAATAACTTTGAAATAAAAATTCAAAATATTGGACATTTTCATGAATTATCAATAATATTTAAGCAAATGTTTGAAAAGAAATTTGAAAATGATGAAAAATTTATTTCATATATTAAAAATAAATTATTTGAAAATTTAGAAAATAAAAAAAAAATAAAATATGCTTTGATATTAAGTCAAGATTTTTTAATTTTTGAAATTTTAGGAAAAATAATTAATGATAAAAGAAAAGGAGATAAAGTTAAAATGGATTCATTTTTAAAAAAATCAAATTTTACTATAGAATTAAATAATAATATAAATGAAGGAAATAATGAATTATATTCAATTAATAATATTAAAGATAATTATATAAAAGATAACAATGAATTAATTGAACTTTGGGAAAATTCAATTTTATTTTTATCAAACAAAGAGGAAAATAATAAAAATAGGGTATTGATTATGGAAGATGAATTAACAATATATAATAATTTCAATTTAATAATAAAAAAAATAAAAAATGAAATTAATTTATTTATAAAATCAATTCAAAAAGGTTGTTTTTATATAGATAAAATATATAATCAAATAAATAATGGAGAATTAAAAATAAAAAAAAATAAAAATGAAGAATATAAAGATTATGATAATTATATAAAAGAATTAAAACAAAAAATAGAAGAAATGGAATTAGAAACAATAAGATTATATGAAGATGATAATTATTATAATTTAACTTTTTTTTATGGACAACAATATTTATTTCTTGAAAATATAATTTATAATAAAAATAATAATAAAGATATTGAAACTTATTTAAGATATTTAACAAATGGTTATAAAATAGATAAAATGAGAGTTAATATTGAAAATAATGATAATAGAAATAAACTTCAAAAAATAAATTATTTCATCAATGAATTGTTTAAATTAAATAATTTAAATTACAATATTATTTTTAAAGATTATTTTTTATCTGAAAATATAAAATTTTTTGAACCAGGAATATATTATCAAAAATATAAAAAAAATTGTGAAAAAGATATTCTAATTTATAATTATTATTTAACTAATAATTTTCCTTTTAATTCTGGAGTTTTATTTTGTAAAAATAATACTTTATTAGAAGAAGTCATGGCATTTTTTTATCGATTTATACAATGTAAATTTAGAATTGCTTTTTATATTTCAAATTTTTCAAAATTAAAAAATAAAATTAAAAGAACAATAATTGAATTACTTAATAAAAAAGAAGAACAAAATAAAGTTTTAAATTCATATTTAATATTTTTCCTTAAAGAAGAAGATGAAAAAGAATTTATTTATTATTTTCAAAAAATGAAATTTTATAAAAAAGAACTAGTAAAATTTAAAAAAGAAAAAGAAGAAAAAATAATTTCAGAAATAAGAGAATTATGTGATGCTGAAATATTAGATTCAGATAATGTTGGTTTAGGAAAAACTAGTTTAATAAAATATTATTCAAATAAAAAAAAATTTGCTTTAGTAACTTTTCCTTTTGGTTATACTGATTCAATTGAGAAAATTGTAGAAGATTTAAAATATAAAAATTTTGATTTTCAAAATGTAATTATTCATTTAAATATTTATGATACAGAATATATTGATGTTTTAGAAGAATTTTTATTTTATATAATTTTTACTTCTTGTATTGTTAATAAAGATAATATTTTTTATATTAAAACTAGATATAAAATTATAATTGAAATACCTTATGGTTTTTATAATTTTGTTTCCAAATGTGAAATTTTAGAATTAATATTAAAACAAAATGTTAAATCTATTAATATTGATTTAAATCAAGAAACTTTTTTACAAAAACAATTAATATTAATTGATACTTTTGAAGATTTATATAATAAAAAATTAATAAATACTCATGAAATATTTCAAGAAAATGATATAAAACAAAATAATATTAATAAAAATGTTGTTTTTTTAAACGAATGTAAATCTTTTGATTATTATTTTAAAAAAATAAAAGAAATTTCTAAAATAGAAAATATGAATTATTATCAATTTTTTTCATATGTAAATATTTTATATTCTCAATTAATTTGTTTACATCAAAGTTATTATTTAAATCCAACAATATTAAAAGAAAATAATAAAAACGAAACTTTAAAAACAAGGGAAATTTTATATGAAAATTTAAAAGAATTTGCAAATATTTGTACTTCTCCTTCATATAGTGATTATAATTCATTAGATTTTTTTTATAATAAAAAAGAATATTCAAAAGAAAATGAAAGAAAACTTATGTCAGAATATTTTTTTAAAGGAAAAAAAATAAGATTTGAAAATTTACCTCCTGCCTTAGTTTTATTTAATGAAGATCAACAATCAATAAGTATAGTAATAAAAAATGAAAAATTAGATGAAAATATAAAACAAAAATTAGAATATTTATGGAATTCTCAAAATAGAAGTTTTAAAAATCAAAAATTAATAGATTATAATAATTTAACACAAGAAAAATTTAGAGAACAAATAAATATTTTTTATAATATAAATGAAAATTCAAATATTAATTTATATAAAGATTTTATCTTTACTTTTGATAATTATTTTAAATTACTTTTAATTCATATGAAATCAAAATCAAATATACCAATTTTATTAATGGGAGAAACAGGATGTGGAAAAACATATTTAATTCAAGTATTATGTAAATTAACAAATAGAAAATTAGTAAAATTAAATATTCATGCTGGAATAAAAGAAAAAGATATTATTTCATTTATGACAAAAATTAAAGAACCAAAAGAAAAAATTTGGATTTTTTTTGATGAAATTAATACAAGTCATGTTATTGGTTTAATCTCAGAAATTATGTGTAATAGAACTTTAAAAGGTAATAAATTAAATAAAAATTTCCAATTTATTGCTGCGTGTAATCCTTTTAGAATTAAAAAAAAGTTTTCTAGATTAGATAATATTGGTTTAAATATTAATAATAATGATTATCTTGATTATAATGTTTTTCCTATTCCAATTTCTCTTTTAAATTTTACTTTTGATTTTGGTTTTTTAAATAATAATGATGAAAAAAAATATATTAATGAAATGATAAAAAATATTAAATTAAATAATTCATTTTCTCATATTATTGTTGAATTAATTAGTGAAATACATAAAAAATTTAAACAATATGATACTTATATAGTTAGTTTAAGAGATATAAAAAGATTTTGTGAATTATATAATGGATTTATGAAATATTTTGAATTATCAAGAAATGAAAATTTTGAAAATAATAAAAAAACTTTTAAAGAAAAATCAATTTTATTATCATTATATATAAATTATATAATTAGAATTCCAATAAAATTAGAAAAAAAAAATTATTTTAATTTAATTCAAGATATAATAAATAAAGAAAATATATTTAAATCAAAAAATGTAGAAGAAATAATAGATAATGAAATAAATTATTTATGTGAAAAAATGATAATTCCAAAAGGAATAGCATTAAATAAAGCTTTAAAAGAAAATTTATTTGTTTTATTTCATTGTATTTTAACAAAAATTCCTATTTATATTATTGGGAAACCAGGTTGTAGTAAATCATTAGGAATGGAAATTTTATATGATTCATTAAAGGGTGAATTGTCAAATGATAGTTTTTTTAAAAAATTACCTTCTTTATTTTATATTTATTTTCAAGGTTCTTTAAATACTACTTCAAAAGAACTTGTTAATGCTTTTAAAAAAGCAAATAATTTAAATCAAAATTTAAATAATCAAAAAAAATTAATTCCTGTTTTATTTTTGGATGAAATGGGATTGGCTGAAAAATCTAAGGATAATCCTTTAAAAGTTTTACATGCTGAATTAGATAATTATGATAATTTTTCAGTTAATAATAATGATAATAATGATAATAGTTTTAATAGTAATAATAATGATAATGATAATAATGATAATAGTATTAATAGTAATAGTAATAGTAATAATAATGATAATGATAATAATGATAATGATATTGATAATAATAATAATAATAATAATAATAATAATGTTAATCAAAATATTGATAATGAAAAAATTAATAAAATTAATAATGATAATAATAAGAAAATTTCTTTTGTTGGAATTTCTAATTATTTTTTAGATTATTCTAAACAAAATAGAGGAATAACTTTATATAGAGATGATTTAGATGAAAAAGATTTAATAGAAATTGCAAAAGAAATTACAATATCATATAAAGTAAATTATGATAAAGACTTATGTCAAAAATTAGCTAATGCATATTGTAATTATAAAACAAATTTAAAACAAGAATATAAAGATTTTCATTCAGCAAGAGATTTTTATTTTTTAATTAAAAGAATTTGTGGAAAAATAAAAGAAAATCCTTTATTATTAACTGAAAATATTAATTCTTATTGTGATTATTATTTAAAAATTAATTTTTCTGGATTAAATAATAAAATAATAAAAGATTATAAATCAATAAATTCATTTTTTAATCCAAATTATAATCCTAAAGATTATAATTTAGAAAATGTATTAATTGAAAATATAAATAATAAAGATGCAAGATATTTACTTTTAATATCAAAAAATTCAACTTCTGATTTTTTAATTGAATTATTATTAAAAAAAATAAATAAATCATATAAAATTTTTATAGGAAGTCAATTTAAAAATGATATTAGATCAAAGGATTATTCAATAAAAATATTAAATCAAGTAATTGGAAATATAGAATATGGAAATTTTTTAATATTAAAAAATTTAGATATTATTTATTCTTCACTTTATGATTTATTTAATTTACATTTTCATTATTTAAATGAAGAACAAAATAAAAAATTTGTTCATATTGTAATTAATATGATTGATATACCAAGATTATTTGTTCATGAAAATTTTAAATGTGTTATTTTAATAAATGAAAATGAAGTTTATAAGAAAGAACCTCCTTTTTTAAATAGATTTGAAAAACATATTATTTCATTTGATATTTTTTTAAATAAAGAAGAAATTGATATTTGTAATAAGATTTATAATAAATTTAATCAATTATTTAATAGTAGTGAATATATTGATTTAGAGAAACAAAAAATTAATTTTGGAGAAGAAGAAGTTTATGGTTTATTTTATAAAATAAAAGAAAAAAATAGAAATGAAGAAAATAATAATATTAATTATACAAATTCTAAAAATATTAATAATAATTTGAATGAAATAATAGAAAAAGATATTATTAATATATTAATTTTAACTTTAAGTCAAGATGTTTTAATTTATTCTCTATTTTCTGGTGTTGAAAAATCATTTCTTGAAATTATTCATCGAAATTATGATTTAATTGAAAAAAATAATTTAAATGATTTCTTATCAAAATTACAAACAAATAAAAATATTATATATACATTTTCTTCAGATTCATTTAATTTAAAAAATAAAAAAGATATTATAATTAATTCTAATACAATTAATATGAATTTAGTTCAAGAATTATATATTTCAAGTGAGCAATCCCAATTTGATATAGAAAAAGAATTAATTGATTTTTATGAAAATTCAAAAATATTATTTTTAAGATTTGATTCATCACAAAATAAACATTTAAATCATATAATTTCTTTAATAGAAAATATTGAAAAAAATTATAATAATAATTTTGAAAAAATAATAATAATAATAGTAACAATAAAAAGATTTATAAAATTAAATGATTTTAATATAATAGAAAATGATAATGATAATATAATAAATGAAAAAGATTCTGTAAGTCACTTATCAGAATATAATCAAATATTTATTGATAATTTATTTGGAGAAGATAGAAATTTTCATTTTACTCATTTAATTTCTTCAAATGAAGGTTTATTAGAAAGTTTAAATTTAAATGAAAATATGGATTTTATATTAAATCAAGCAATAAATTCATTAAGATTAAAAAATGATTTAGAAAACATAAAAATAAATAAAAAGTCATTATTATATGATGGGATAAAGAGTTTAGTTGAAAAATATATTTTAAATTTAAATGACCCTATTAGATTTTATCTTAATCAAAAAATAATTAAAAATAATACTGTTGATATTTGTGAACATTTATTGAATTATTATACAACTATTTGTCAAAAATATATTACATTTATTTTAATTATCCTTTATCAAAATGATTTAATTGTTTTTTTTAATAATAATACAGATAAAGATTTATTAAACATTATTGAGACTATGTTAATTAAAGAAAAACATTTATTAAATAATATAAAAATTGAAAAATTTAATAATGAAATTGAAAAAAAAGATATATATGAAATTCCATTTATTCATTTTTATTTTAATAATTTGATGAAAATTATAATCAATTTATTTAAAACAAAATTTATAAAAAATGAACTTTTTTTGCAATATAAAAAAGATGAAAATGATTTAATCAAAGATAAATATTTAAAAAAAAAAAAAGACATTTTACAAGGTTTAATAAATGAATCAAAACTATTAATTAATACAAATAAACAATTAAATATATTTACAAATGGAGAAAATTTTGATTACAAAAATAATTTTATCAAATTTTTCATTTCTAAAGAAATTGAAAATTATTCAAAAGAAGAAATTATTTCATTATTATCTTATATTATTGAATTAATTTGTAACTCATTTAAAACTCAATTTAATACAATTGAAGAAACAAATTTAAATTTAATTATTTATACTTGTTTATGGTTTGAATGTTATAAAAATAGTTTTATTCAGAAATATATATCAAATATTTTTAACTTTAAAAAAATTTCTGGTATTAATGTTGTTACTTTAACAAAAACAATAAGAAAATTAATTGATTCAAAAAAAATTCAATATATTTCTTCAATTAATAATCCAAAAATGAAAAAATTTTGTAATGAAATAATTTTTTTATTAAATGAATCATTTCTTTATTTAACTAATAGATACTTAAGAAAAAAAGATTTAATTGATTTACAAAAAATTAATTTAAATAATATTTATATGAATATAAATTCATTTCAAACTAAATTTTCCCTTTATGGAAATGAAACTTGGAAAATTGAAATATTAAAATTACTTAGTGAAAACTTAAAAGATGATATTGATTATAAAGAAATAATACAATATGAAAATTTACAAGATGAAAATTATTATTCAAATGAAATAGAAAATTTAATTGTAAATTTAAATAATGAAATAAATCAAATTAAAAAATTTTGTTTGAAAGAAAAGTCTCAAAATGATATTTTAATTATAAATATATTAAAGTCAAAATATAAAATTTATACTGAAATTGAAATTAGAAAAAGTATTTTAAAAATTTTATTTAATAATATTAATTTACTTTTAGTTTCAAAACCAATTTTTAATTTAATAATTACAAATAACTTAAATTTAAATCCATTTTCTCAAGATGAAAATATTATTATTTTAAATAAAAAAAATGAATTAATTGACTTTATGGAAAATGAAGAAAAATCAACTAATAATGAAATTATTTATAAATTACAAATAATGGATATTTTTTCTAAATTTATTTTAATAGAATTAAACAATAAAGAAAAAAATAATAATCAATTTGAAGTTTTTAAAATATTCTTAAATGATATTTTAAATAATAATGATTTAATTGAAGAAAATAAAAATTTAAGATATTTATTTAAAGTTGAATATATTAAAATTTATATTTATTTGATGAGTGAATTTATAATTGAAAATAATGAGATTGAAGATGATGATATAAATAAATTTATTAATTTCATTAATGATGAAAATAACATTAAAGAGGATAAAGAAAATCAAATAAAAATTTATTTAATAAAATGTATTAAACATAGATTAAATAATTCATTTTCAAATTTAGAACAATATAATGGACCAATTAAATGGATAAAAAAATTTATAGAAACCCAAAATTCAAAATTATTATATATTCCAATGAATATGATTTATATAAATTTCACAAATCATTATAATATAATAAAAGATCAATATAATCAATATTTTTGGAAATCATATCTATGTAATATAATTTCTTTTCTTTTGTTGTTATTGCTCTATCTAATCTTAAACAGAACTGACAATTATTACAACAATCAGACCATATCCCATACTGACACATATATGAATTACTAAAATTATTCGCCATACAGTTCCCTCAAGTGTTTTACGTCATCTGCTATATCAATATCCGAATCAACATAACCAAATTTTGGAATAATTGGTAAGCATTCCATTCCTTTGGTTCTATCAGATTTTCTTCTACTATCTATTTTAACACGTTTTCCGTTCAAAATCAAATATATTGTGTTGCTTCTAATATCTTTACTGAATAATTTGAATAAAGATATTGTTTTATCTTCAATGCAGGTTTTCTTTAAGAATTTTAAGAAATCATTTCTTTTAACTAAAAAGTTTGGAACTGCTTTATCAAATTCTTGTTTATCTTTATAATAACTTCCTGTATTTGGTTCAAGATAATCTATACTTGTATTATAAATTTTCTCAAAAGTTGGAATATTAAATCTACCATCTAAAACGTTTTCAATAAAATCTTGTGTCATAATAATTTCTGTGTGTAAATTGAGTTTTGGATACAATTTTTTAATATATAACATGTTTTCTTTCCATAAACTCTCTCTTTCAGGTGTATGAAATCTTCCAGTTGTATCAAAACTTGTGCATAATAATGTTTTTTCTAATACTTCATTATTTTTAAGATACTCAAGAAATTCTTTCAGGTCATCTAAATTATCTAAAATCATTTCACAGGTAACATATAACTTTTTCATTTTACCTAGATTAATTTTTTCAACAACTTTATCAAATAATTTGTAAAATAAATCTTTTACCTTTGGATTTTCTAATTGACCATCAAAAAATTCACCACCAATAAAACCAATCTCATCAAATTCATCAACTTCTGGTAAATTAACTAATTCTATGACTTGATTTAATGAAACTATTTTATCTAAATCTGGTAATCCTTTATTAAAACAAAAGGTACAACCGTTTTTACAATCTTTCCATAATTCATATTGTATAAATTGACC
>JAJJLH010002874.1:0-12335 GCA_023806865.1 Isotricha sp. YL-2021a | reverse complement strand
ATATATTTTATTTTTTTAAAAATAATTTAAAATTTATATGAAAATAATTTTAAATGTGTTAGGTGTTTCAAATACTATTAATATTAATCCAGAAAAAGAAACTTTTAATAGTATAATAATAAAATATTTATCATTTAATAATAAAGATATTTCATCATTTGAATATTTAAGTAATGAAATTACAAATTTTAATGATAATTTAAGTAAACACAATATGAAAGAAAATAGTATAATAACAATAAAAATCAAAAATAATAGTTTAAATTCTTCAATTAGTAATCAAAATATTTTTAAAATTCGTCCAAAAATTTCAAAATCAAAAATACCATTTAGTGAAAAAAGATCAAATGGTTTTATATCTCATACAAGAGGAATAAGACAAATTTATTTTAATACATATTCAAATAAAATTGATATAGAGCAACTTTTATATGAAAGATTATATGAAAATAATTTATTAAAAGGAATTCCATTTGAACTCGCAATAGAACAACCAAAATTTTTAAATTTATTAAAATGTGATATTTGTAATGGAATTTTTAACAATCCAAAATCATGTTATTCATGTCAAAAAAATTTTTGTTATGAATGTATAAAAGATTTAGAATATTGTATTAATTGTAAAAAACAAATTAAAATACAAGAAATTGATAAAACATTAAAAGATATTTTACAAATTATAGATTTTAAATGTAAATATAATGATAGAGGTTGTGATAAAATTATTAAATATAATGAATTTAATTCACATATTTCAAATTGTGAATATGGAATTTTTATTTGTAAAACTGAAAATTGTAATTTTAAAGGAACAAAAGAAAAAATAATGAAACATTCTGAAAATTGTGGTTTATTACTTATAAAATGTAAATATTGTAATAAACAATATGAAAAAATAATTTTTAGAGATCATGAAGAAAAATGCGGAAATAGATTATCTTTATGTGAATATTGTAAAAAATGTATTCAATTAAAAACTTTTGAAGAACATAAAAATAATTGTAAAATGAAAATTATTATTTGTAGTAAATGTGGGGCTCAATTTTATAAAAAAGATATTGAAGAACATAATGATATTATTTGTTTAAAAGAACAAATTATAAATATTAAAAATGAATTAAATATTGAAAAAGAAAAAAGAATTATTATTGAAAATCAAATTAATGAATTGAAAATTAAATTTAAAAATATTGAAGAACAGTTATAAATTAAAAAATTATTTAAGAATAAAAATAAAATTTTTATACCTTAATTCCTTAATTTTGTAAAAAAAATTTATATTTTAATTTTAAAACATTTATATAATTAATTATTTTGCAAAAAATAAATTACAAAAACTCACATATAAATATCTATTTTTAAATTAAATTACTCAAATATCTTGAAGAATAATATAAATTCCTAGATTTAATTTTAATAGAAATTAATCTAATAATTGTAACAATTAAAGTAATTGCAATTGATAAAATGAGAGAAATTACCATCCCATATAAATAATTAATAAACAAACTAACTTGACTTTTTTCATAAACAACACAAAAAATATACAAATAATAACCACAACAAAAAGAAATTATAATTTCAATAATAAAATAAATAATTAACCTTATTTTAACAACATTCAAAAGAATTTTAGTGATTCTAAAATAATCATCAATAATTTTAATTTCCTTTTGTATAGTCTCAAATGCAATAGAATAATTAATTAACTTATGTAAAAGTTTCATAATAAAATAAGTAATAATATTACAAATTCCACTTAATAATATAGAAGTTAAAAAATCCAATTTTCCATTATTTGAATATTTTTGAGAAACAATATCATCAGTATAAACAAGAGCATTTAAAGTAAAATCAATTAATAACATTAAAACATAAAAAGGTAAAGTTATAGTAATTATACTAAAAGGTTCTGGGAAAAAAATAGTTGCTAATAATTCAATTTTTAAAAAAAGAAATGAAAGATACATTTTTAAAAAATTTCTATGATCATATTTTAATGCTTCATGAAATGCCATTTCATAATAATTACTTTCTTCTTTTTCACTTAAATAATTACCATATTTTTCTTTCATATGTTCATAATGTTTTTTTTTATAATTTTCATCTTTAATATTTATAATATCATTATTTATTTGATTTACAAAATTATCATCTGTGCGAATTATGTCAATATCACCATTTAATTTTCTTAATGAACTTTTATAAATACTATTTGGTAATTTATCATCAAAAACTTTAATTTTATTTCTTTCTCCTTTTTTATTTAATAAAAGACTATTTGTTCCTTTTCTATGATGATTTGATATATTTGTTGTTTTTTTATATATTGATATACTATCTTTATGTTCAAAATCTAATCCTGTATTTTTTCTTTTTGGTGTTAATATCATATTATTTGTTTTTTTCATTTTAAATGTATTATTATTTTTTCCTTTATTAAAAGGAATAAATTTTGATAAGAAATCAATAAATTTATTTTCATTTGAATATTCTTTTCTTAAATTATCAATATATTTATTTTCATAATTATTTTTCCTTGGAGGATTTAATCCTGGCCCGATAAATTTAACATGTTTTTTTATAATAGGTTTTTCAAAACTTGTTAAAATTTTAGCATATAACTTATTAATTGAAGTTAACCAAAATAAAAATTCTTCAATAATAAAAAATACTAAACAAACAAACCAAAACCAAAATCCTAAATTTTTCTTTAATCCCCAAAAAAAAAATTTAAAAACTTTATAACAAACAAATAATTTATAATTAATTTGATTATTTAAACTATCAAAAAAATTACTAACTTCTTCCTTTTCATTAGTATTATTATCAGTATAATTTGTATTATCAACATAACAATAACATTTAACTCTTTTTTTTTCTTCATCATAATTAAAATAATCACAACCACTCTCACAAACAGAAACAGAAGAATAAATATCATTTTTTCTATCATTTGTAGTAATATCATTTCCATTATAATTAAAACCAAAACATCTTTCATTATAAAAGTCTGATGATTTATTTAAAAAATCAATTCCTTGACTTGATAAATATTCAACTAAAGCAATATTAACATTTCCATTTTCATTTGTTATTGCATAATATACTGATATTTTTGTATCAGAACATAAATCTAAATTTAATTCATTTCCTTCTTGATCAAATACTTTATATGTTAATGAATTTATTAATGAGTTTGAATTTGATGATGAATCTACTAATAATATTATTAATGGAAGGGATTTGTCTAAATGATAATATTCTTTTAATATTGTTTCACATTCTCCTAAATAAATACTTGATAAGTTATTATTTGAATTTAAATCTTCTTCTGTTGTTGATGAATTTAATACTTGAATTGATATATTTAATGAGTTTATTATTGTTCTTATTTGTTTTAATATTTCTATATATTCTTGTACATTTTTTACTAATTGTGTTGGTGTTGATGAATTTGAAATTATTAATTTTATAAATTCATTTATATCAAATAAACTTGTACAAGTTAATTTATAGTCTGAAATTTTATTTAATTCTTCATTACATTCACATAAATTAGATGTTTCATTTAAAGTAAATAAATATTGACATGATTTAACACATAATTTTGAATTTTTAACTAAATAATAATTTGATGGACATTGATTATAACATGTATTTGATACTAATGAATCATTTAATTTATAATCATAATTAATTGGGCATTCAGAATAACATAAATAACTATCATTAGTTTTATAATAATTACTTGGACATTCACTTAAACAATTATCATTAAATAAATATTTATAATTTCCATAACATGAATTAACACATTCATTTGTCTCTAATGTTAACTTATTAAAATTTTCAGGACATTGATTTAAATTTGAATATTGACATTGAGTCTTACTAATACTTGTATCATAATACCAATAAAGTTGACTTATATCACATGAAATACAATTTGTATTATATAAAATTAAATTAACTTTACAAGATTCACATTTATTATCATTTTCATCACCTTCTTGAGAACAAGTATTACATAAATTATAACAAGTATTTGTTCTTTCTAAACAATTTGTAGTATCATCTAAATCATAATAATAATCATCTAAACACATTTTTGAAGTGCAATTTGAAGGATTTCCAGTTAAGGAAAAATCATTTATTTCACATTTTGAACATCTATCATTACAAATTTGAATTTGAAGTAAACATTGTTCAGATATGTAAATTTTAATGTAATCATTTTGAATATTTTTTAATCTTAAATTATAAGATAAAGAACCATAATCTAAATTATTTCTTAATAATTCAATTTCATTATTATTATTTATTTGAATATCATCAGTTTCAGGATAAATATAACAAATATCATTTAAAGTATCATATGAAGAAATAATATTTGAAATATCAACTTTTATTAATTGTTTGGAATATCCTTTTGCAATATATGAATTACATTCAATTTCATTTATTGAATAATAAAAATATTCTAATGTATTTGGTTCAGTTACATTCCCTCTTGTCATTATAAAAAATTCATTTGATGAAATTGAAGTAACAAAAACTTGAGAATAACCAATTTTATTTTCAATTAAAAAAACATTATTTAAAGATGAATATATCTTTTTTTTATATGAACTATAATCTAAAACTAAATATTTATCATTTTTATAAGCATAAAAAATTCTATAAGGATTAATATTATCTATAATTTGACTTCCTTGAAAAATATTTTGATCAATATCAGTATATGAATTTATTTCTCTTGATCCATTAAAACTTCCAGGACCAAAATAATTTTTAACATTAATTACATTATCTTCAAATTCATAAATTGTCATTTCGTGATTTTCATAATTTATAAAATCCATTTTAATATGTCCTTGATGAGTTCTAATAACATTTAAAGGAAGAAATTTATCATCATTATCAAATAATGCATAACATAAATCATTTTCTTTTCTTAAAAAACACATTGGTTCATTTAAAACTGCACAATTTATACATTGACCATATAATTCATCTTCAGATGTTATTGTAATATCTTTTTTAAAATTAGTTATTACTTCTCTATTAATTTGACTATTTGAATCTAAAATAAAAACTATTACATTATATATAATTTCATTTGAATTTGAATCATAATAACTATGACCAAAATATATTTTATTATTTGAATAATCATAGTCAATTGGACATTTGTAATTTGTTTCTAATAAATTTAAATTTTCATATGTTTTTGATTGGATTAATGTTCCATCTGAATTATATAATTCTATTGCATTGTTTTCTGTACATGATATTGCAAATTTTGATTTTTCAGTATTAATAAATGTTACTTTTGATGATATTTTTAAATTTACTGTATTTGATATTATTATATTTGTTCCATCTGGAAATATTTTACCAAATGACTTTAATGTAAAATAATATATGTTTTTTGAAGAATCTGGGATTATTGCAAGTAATTCAAATGAATTTGAAATTTGAAATATTTCAAAATTTGATATTTGGTTTATTTGAATAGTTAAATATAATAAAATGATTCTGAAATAAATATATTTTCCCATTTTTGATAATTGAAAATATTTTATTATTTTTTAATTGAATAAACTTAATTATAATTTAATAATTTAATTTATAAACATTTATAATATTTAAAAAAATTTTTCATATAATATTTTTGTATATCAAATATTAAATATTTTTTTATTTAAATATAAATAATAAATATATATATATTTTTAATGTATGAATAATTAATTATAAAATAAATAAATTAAAAAAAAATAAAAAAATACTGATATTTTTTGATATTAATTATAATAAACATTTAAAATATTAATTTTAAAAAAATTCAAATAGTCATTGATTAGTATAAGTTGTATTAGAAGGCTGTTGAACATTTTCTTGAATTTGATTCAAATTTTGAGGATTATCAAAACTATATCCAAGATTAAAATTAGGATTAATTTGACTTCCAGAAACTTGACTATCAATTTGACTTTGTGTAGGTGTGGGAGGTGCAACTAAATTTTGATTATTTGGATCAGCAATATAACTAGTATTATTAGAATTAACACTTGGATTATAAGTAATAAAATTTTCATTATTTGGATTTGCTACATAATTCTGAGAAGGAGTGATTGAATTATTATCAAGTGGTTTATTATACATTTGTTCATTTGGATTTTGAATATTTTGATTTAAATTTGGATCAATTTGATTTTGTAAAGGAAATTGATTAGATTGATAAGTATTATTATTATCAATAGATTGATTAGGAAATTGATTTCCTTGATTATTACCATCACCAGCAGTATAACTTCCTTCATTAGTATATGGAATATCACTTTGATTCCCTTCAGAAGTATATTGTGTACCAACATCTACAGTTTTAACACCTCTAGGGAAGAAAGGAGGTTTTCCTCTAAAAGGCATACCTCTTATTCCATGATGAGGACCATGTGGACCATGAGGATGCATACCTGGTGGACCATGTGGTGGCATACCTGGTGGTCCAAAAGGATGCATACCTGGTGGACCATGAGGATGCAATCCTGGTGGACCATGTGGATGCATTCCAGGTGGTCCTCCTCTTCCTGGTGGTCCTCCTCTATTTGGTGGTCCTCCTCTACTTGGTGGTCCTCCTCTTCCAGGTGGTCCTCCTCTTCCAGGAGGTCCTCCATGTGTTGGGCCTTTTCCAAATCCTCTCATTTAATTTAATATATTATATTTATATTTTCTTTTTTATATTTAAATTTTTTTTATTATATTTTATTTTATTATTATTATTATTATGTTTTTTTAATATTTTTTTTATTATTTGTTTTTTTTTACACTTTTATTATTATTCATCATCATCTTCTTCATCGTCTGAACCTATGTCTATTGGGATGTCTTCATTTTCGTTTGATATTGTAACGTGAAGTGTACGTGAGGTTTTTGGTTGGTCTGATGTTTTTTCTTCCTTTTTTTTTATTGGTTCTTCTCTATGTGATAAAGATGTTGATTCTAAAATTTCTTCTTTTTTATCTTTGAATATCATTTTTTCTTCCTTTTTTTCCTCTTCATATTTTTTTTCTTTTTCTTTTTCTTTTTTTTCTTCTTCTTTTTTTTTTTCTTCTTCTTTTTTTTCTTCTTCTTTTTTTTTTTCTTCTTCTACTTTTTTTTCTTCTTCTTCTTTTTTTTCTTCTAATTTTATATTTTCTTTTTCTTTAACTTCTTCTTTTTTTTCTTCTAATTTTATATTTTCTTTTTCTTTAACTTCTTCTTTCTTTTCTTCTTTTTTTATTTCATCTTTCTTTTCTACTTCTTCTTTCTTTTCTTCTTTTTTTATTTCTTCTTTCTTTTCTTCTACTTTAAAACCTTCTTTTTTCTCAATTTCTTTCTTTTGTTCTTCATTATTTTCTAAATTAATTTTATTTCCTTTCTCATCACATTTTTCTTCAATATTATTTAAAATTATTTTCTTATCTTCTTTATTATCTTCTTTAACCAAATTATTATCTTTTTGATTATCAATAAAATCATTTATTTTTTTTAATTTAAGTAAATTTTGTAACTTAGCATTCATAACTTCAAATAAATTATTATTAATAGCAGAATAATACTCAATTGCTTTTTCATATAAACTCATTAAAAATTGTATATTTTCTAAACTAATATTTTCAATATTATCTTCTCTAATTTTTTTTTCAATTTTTTCAATTTGTTTCTCAACAGTTTTAATATCACAATTTGGAATTTTTCCTTCTTTTGGTTCTAAACTTTTTCTATTTATATTATAATTAATTCCAAAAGTATCCATTTTCCCTAAAATCAAATTAATAATTTCATCTCCATTATTTGGAACAATTAAATTTAATTCAAAATTCTTTTGAAAAGTTAATTTATTTCTCCAAACAAAAATAATTGAATTTTCATGTATAATTCTCTTAATTGTAATTAATGCTTTTATATTAGACCAAAAAGATAAAATTCCAATATTTTTATTTTTATTATCAATATCAAAAATACAAAAATAAATATCACTTATCATTAAAAATTTATTACTTTCAATAATTTTTCCATTTCCTAAATCAATATTTTGTTTTAATCTCTTAGTATAAACTGGTAATTTTTCAATAAAATTTAAATCATATTTATCACCTAAATAATATTTTCCTGCAATAATATAATAACCTTCATTAATTTGTTGATTATAACAAATTATAAAATGTGGTATTTTTGATATTATTTTTTCTATTGATGTATTTTTTGTCCAAGGATTTCCTAAAACATCTTCTGTATAATCTTTTACATCACTTAAATTTGGAAATGCAAAATTTGTTTTAAAAAATAATTTTGGACATGTGTTTGGATAACCTTTTTGAATTATTAATAATAGTTCTATGTTTATTGGACATTCTGTTAAATTTGATGGGATTGTTATTTCTATTTTATATTCGAATTTTGTTAATTTTATTATTTTTTTTTCTATTCCTATATTACTTTTGTTTAATTCAGATATTTCTTTTTCTAAAATTTTTTCATCTGGAATTTTATTTGACATTTTAAATCTAACTAAATTTTAAATAATAATTATTTGTTTATTTTATTTATTTTTAAGATTTTTAATAAATTAATAAGAAATCAATACAAGTAACAAATTAGAATTAAATAATTAATCATTTTTACAAAGAATCTACATTATAAATTTATATTTTTTTAAATTATTATTTAATCAATTCAGATATACTCAAAGAACTAAAATAATCAAAATAGCTTATATTATAAGAATAATTACATGTAATTTTAGTAAAATCATCTTCAATATTGTCCATTATTTTTTTAATTTTTGAATCAAAAATATCCTCTATTTTATAATCTTTTCCTTTAAGATAATTTATTTTTTTTGTAATTGCAAATTGGTCATTTTCTATACATTCTTCATAATATTTTTTTAAATAAATTAAATTATTTTCTTCAACATAATTAGATATTTTATTATATTCTAATCTTCTTATGATATAATTTTTATATAAAATACTAATTGGTAAAACTTCATATATAGTTAAATCATTAATATATTTTTGTTCAAGCTTTTCATTAATTTCATAACCTTTTTTATCATATTTTAAATTACAATTAAAACATGGAATTATGTTATAATAAATAAATGGAATAAAAATAATTAATCCAATAATAATTAAAAGAAAGTAAATATTTGGATTTTGAATCATTATTATAATTTGATTCTTTATTGATAATGCATCTGTAACATGTAAATAAATTAATCCAATATAATATCCATTAATTAATATACCTACAATTATAAAAAAATATAATATTTTTATATATGCTTTATTAATTTTTTGATTGTAATTTATAGGATTTTTGAAATATCTTATAAATAAAATTTTGTCAAAATAAAATGAAAAAAAAGTTAAAACTGCCATTGAAAATATTGCAATAAAATTTGTAATAAAAAATCCACAAATTAAACAAGTACAAAATAAAGATAATTGATAACCCATTCTAACTTCAATTCTAAATTCAGGTCCAATAAACCAATATAAAAATAAAGATTTATTTCTTTCAAAAGCAAGGTTTTTAAAACAATATCCTCGAATAAAAGAAATAAAAAACCATTTAAGAAAATCAATTAAATAAGGAATAAAAATTCCACAAATAATATTAATAGTAATTGTAGTTGAAACATAATAATACCATTCAGTATTAAAACTAATTTGTTCTCCTGTAAAAATTGGGAAATTTTTTTTCTTTTTTTTAAATTTTTCATCTATAAATGAATTTGATAATAAAGGACATAAACAATTAATAAAAAGTGAACAAATAAAAGTTTTAATAAAAACAGAAACTCTTTCATCCATAATAGTTTTATGTCTTTCTAAAATTACTAAATATGGAATTATTTTTAAATAAACGATATTTAAAATAACTGTAATAAAATATATGATATAATATATTTTATTTATTTCATCCATTTTATTAATCCAATCTAAACAAGGATAAACATATAAATTGCCATTATAAGAATAATCATCATAAATTCCAGAATCATCTATAATTAAATAGAAATTTTTTGCAAATTCTTTTCCTTTAGTTAAGAAAAAATATTTACATAGACAAAAACTTTTTTCATGTATTTTATCTGAATTTTTAAATTCATTATATATTGTGGAATAAGTAATTGAATTAATATCATTATTATATTCATCATTAATATGATAACAATTTAAATAATTTTTATAAGTTTTATTAAAATTTCTTACTCTAATTACTCCAATAAAATAAAAAAAAAGAGAAATACAAATAAAAATAATTATTATTAAATATGAAAAAAATATAATACAAAATTTAGGTACAATTGGATATCTTAAATTTTCATATTTTAATCCATCACTTTCAGGAGGAATATATTCAATATCTAACCATTGATTTTTATAATAAAATTTTTTAATTTCATTATTTCTACATGTTATATAAATAAAAATTCTATAAAAACAATTTTTTTTACTATAATAATTATAACATTTTTCTGCGTTACCTCTTTTTTTAAAAGTAATAAAAATATCATTTATATTTATATTGCTTTTGAAATTTTTTGCAGTTTTAATTTCTTTTTCCAAATTATCAAATTTTGAATATTCTCTTACATTTCTTTTCAATTTTACAAAATCATAATTATTTTTATTTAAACTAAAATAATTTTTTTTTTTTCTATTTTTAAAATCATAATTAGCAATTTCATATTCTTTTAATATATCAAATTTTTCAATTTCCAAATCTAAAATAAAATAATCAAAAGGAGGATAACAAATTTGATAAATAGGAGAATTAAAATCATTTTCATCCTTTGGAATTTCGTTTTGGAAAAAAGAAGCATTACTTAAACATTTAATAATTGAATTTAAATCATCATATAATTGAGGTTTATTTTGATTAATATTAATATTTTTTATATAAATTGTATATTGATTTGTTTGATAATTAAGTTCATTATGAATAGTATATGAATATTTATGAAAAATAATTAATAAAAATACATGAATTATTAATAAAAATATTATTATATAATTTAATGATATAAATATTTTTTTTGTTTTTTTTGAATCTTTACCATTATGATTATAAAAGCATTCATATTGAATTACCATTACTTCAATATCATAAATTGAATATTTAGGTTGAATTAATTTATTATATTTAGAAAAATCAATTGTACAACTACTATAATCTTTTTCACAAGAAATTGATTTTCTAACTCCAGTTAAATTTTCCCAATGAATTTCTTCAATTTCATTTTCAACTCTTTCATATCTTAAATAATTAATAAGTTGTACTAATTCACTTTTAAGTTTATCAATTTTTTCATCATCATAATAAAAATAACATTTTGAAATAGAATTTTCATAAACTTGAAACTTTCTATTATCATTATTAGAAGAAGGACAAGAATAAGTATAATTAATTTCCTTTCCCTTAATAGAAACAATATCATATAAATAATAATTATTCATTAAAATATTTGAAAGTGTATATCTTGTTAAAAAATCTCTTATACATGAATAACCAAAAACAATTTTAATATCATTTTTATATTTATCAATATCATCTCCACAACAATAAAATAAAATAAATGAAAAAATTCCACAAATAATAAAAAATATAAAATTTATTTTTAATAATCTAAAATAATCATTTAATCCTTCTCCAAATTTTGAAAATTTATTATATAAAGATAAAGAATTAAAACTAAAATAACCAAAACTATCACATATATTAAATTTATATGGTTTCCCAGTTTGATTAAATTTTCTTGGATGTCTCATATTAACTTCATTTAATAACATCATTGTATTATATTCATTTTCATTATGACTTTGTTCTCTGATTTCTTTTAAATAAAAATTATTTTCTGGATTATTTTTAAAAATCATATTATTTATTAGTTTATTATTTATTATTTTTTGTTGACTGTTTACTTTATCATGTTTTGAAATCATTATTAAATCTGAAGTTAATGGTAAAGAATCTTTTTCAAATTCATTATATTTTAATTTTTCTTTTTCATTAATTATTGAATTAACATTATTATAATTACGAATTGAATTTAATAAATATTTTTTTCTTTTTTCATCTAATTCATAATTTTTATTACTTTCATTACCTAATTCTAAATCATCATCTTCTAATGGATTTGTTTCAAATTCTTTTTGATATAATGTATTTATATCCCCATTATCATCAAAATATTTTAATCTTTCAACCATTTTATTTTATTTTTATATACAATTTATAATATATTTAGAATAATTATAATTGATATTTAAATT
>JAJJLH010002873.1:0-12346 GCA_023806865.1 Isotricha sp. YL-2021a | reverse complement strand
CGATAATCTCTGCCGTAGGACGGATGACTCCCAGTACTCTGCGGTTGGGGTCCAGCTTGGGCAGGTCGTTCTGTTGAATGGAGCGCAGCGCCTTGGCGGAAGCGGTGTTACACCCCAGAATGACGAGGTGGCATCCTCTTTCGAACAGGCGGGTGACAGCCTGGCGCGTAAACTCATACACCACATCGAACGAACGTGTACCGTAGGGTGTACGGGCATTGTCGCCCAGATACAGATAGTCGTATTGCGGTAACAGTTGGCGTATGCCGTGCAAGATTGTCAGTCCGCCGTAACCACTGTCGAAAATGCCGATGGGACCAGGAACGCTGGGCAGAGTCATAGCAATAAGATTTTATTGTAACAATGCCTTCACTTCCTCCGTCACGTCGACGCCCATTTCCGGATTCAGCCAGGGTACTGCGTTGGCATCTGTATTCAGAATAAAGGCATAGCCGTGCTGCTGTCCTACCTGCTGCACACAAATCTTCACCATCAGGTTGACGGATTCCATGAGCTGTGCTTCCGTCTCGTTCAAGATGCGCAGACTCTCGTTCTTGAAGGCGATGTTCTTGTCGAGCATCTCCTGCAACTCGCTTTGGCGCTTCTGCAGAATGGTTTTGGGGAAATTCTTCTGGCCATCCAGGAACTCTTCGTATTTCTTGTTGAAGTCGTCCTCCACGCGCTTCATCTCGGCTTCATATGCACTATGCATTTGTGCCATTTGTTGCTGCATCTCAGCATATTCCGTCATCGACTGCCTTACTGAGTCGAAACTGAGATAACCGAACTTCATGGCTGTATTGCTTTCCTGTGCGTAGGCGGTCAGCCCCACCATGACCATCGCCATCATTACTATTACTTTCTTCATATTCTTTGCTTTCATTTTCTTTTTTTGACTCTGCAAAGTTACGACTATGTGGCCAAAATACCAAAAGAAAAAGCAATAATAGAAGAAAAATATAAAGAAATTTCAGATGATTTTTCAGAATCAGATTTATTAGTAAATGAATCAGAAAAATCAAGTTCAATATCTTCAAATATAAATAATAAAAGTGACAAAGAACTAAATTTTAAAAATCAAAATTATACTCCAAAAATAGAAATAACCCCTTCTCCAAATGAAACTCCGACACCAACTCCAAATAATTATAATATTAATAATAATAATGATCAAAATTTCAAAAATACAAACCATAATAAAAAAAATAAACTTTTCTCTTCAACAATTCAAAGTTCAAAAATTGAAATAATAAGAATGAATGAAGAAAAAAAATTTCAAAATAAAATAGAAAAATATAAAGAATTATTCGAATCAAAACAATTTGATCAATTAGAAACTTATATAAATTCAAATTTAAATACATCATCAAAATCATATAAATTTAATTTTACTTTTGATAGAATAACTTTTGGGGAAAAAAATTTAGCTTATATGATAAGATGCATTGATAATAAAAATGAAATTTCAACAAGTGATGAAGAATCAAATGAAAATATTAATCCATTACTTGCTGAATATAAAAAAGAAAAAGCTGATGCAATAAAACCAATTTTTGAATTATTAAATGAAGAAAAAAAAAATATTATATCTCAAGAAGATAATTTTTATTTTTTATCAATGAAAAATCCAGTTTTTCAAAATTTATTAAATTTAAATAAAGAAAATATTAAAAAATTTAGTAATATACATGGAAAAAAAAAAGATACTTTTAATGATGAAAATGGTTCTCAAACTTCTCAATCTGGCTATAAATCAAATTTATTAAAAAAAAATAAAATTGAAGAAATAAAAAATAATTTATTAAAAAATTCTTCAAAATTTTATGCTTTGAAATATGTGAAATTTGTTGTCATTCTTATTATTTTATTTTCAACAATTTTTTGCATTATTTATTTATTTTTATTTGAGAATGTATATAAAGATTTAAAAGATATTAATTTATTAAATATTGATTTATTCCAATCTATAACTTTATTTACAAATTTAATAGGATCTTTATTTTCTTTATCAGTTATATTTAAAAAAAATAAATTAAATTTAGATCATTATTATAATTCATTTATTGAAAATGAGCAAGATTATTTTAATTATTTAAAATTATTATGTTATTTATGGTACAATAATATAACAATTGCTTATGGTGAAATTGAATATAAAATTGGTATGTTTTTAAATGAAAAAAATATAATAGAATATTTTTGGGATTTCCAAAATATGTCATTTTTAAATAATTCTTTAAATCAAAGTGAACATTTTCCATCTCTTTTTTCTCAAACTTTATCAGATATAAATTCTATTATATTAAATAATAAATTTCAAATAAATGATAATAATACAATTTTTAATGAAAATGAATCATATTTTTTTAACCATTTTTCCTCTGTATCTCTTCAAAATTCAATTTATAATATATTTCCAAATCTTTATAAAAAATCAAGAATAATACCAAAATTATTTCAAGATTATAATAAAAAATCTATAAATCAATTAGTTTTAATTATATATATATATATTTTTATGAATTTTTTTTTTAGTATTATTTATTGGATTTATATTTATATTATTAATCAAAATATGGAAGAAGGTTTAGAAAAAATAGAGAAAATTCAATTAGAAAAAATTGAAGAAACTATTAAAAAAATAGAAACTTTTTTTTCAACTTTAAAAAAAAATTATGATAATAAAATAATATTAAATCA
Source organism: Isotricha sp. YL-2021a (assembly GCA_023806865.1). Lineage (NCBI taxonomy): Eukaryota > Ciliophora > Litostomatea > Vestibuliferida > Isotrichidae > Isotricha > Isotricha sp. YL-2021a. The sequence goes on along the minus strand of JAJJLH010002873.1, from coordinate 9,646 downwards.
AAATCAAAATACAGTTAATAATAATGATTTTAATTTATCTCAAATTCAAAAAGCAAATAATGAAATTCCTAATAATAATGAAGATTCTTCAAAAGATATTGATGATCTTGAAACAAATAAAGTAATAAAATTAAAACTTTTAACAACTTCCTATTTTCATACAATTTCTTTATTTTTTGTTTTAATTTTTTTTTTACTTTCAATTTATTATATTACAAAATTATCAATTACATCATCAAATAAATTAATAGATATTGAAACTTATATTTTTTCAAAAATTATTATAGCAGGAGCATCATTAATTGATATTAAAGGTATAATAAGTCAATATAATAGTGATTTTTATTATATTACAAATTATAGTTCACTTAATGATGAAAGTGATATTCAAAAAATTACTCAAGCTATAAGTTTATTTGATAAATTACAAATATTTTATAATCAAAAATTTTTATTAAACGCTTGTAAAACAATTTTTTCAGAAAATACTACTGACTATGAAAATTGTACTAATAATAATATAATTAAAAGTGTAAATAGTTCTGATAGTTTATTAAGATTAATTATTCAAATTTCTGATCAATTATATGAATTAAATATTATTTATGAAGGAAATTATTTTACTTTACATAATGGGAGTAGTGTTATATATAGTCCTATTTATTTATTTGAATTAAGTTCTTATAATCTTTTAGAAAATCTGTTTTATGTTTATATAATTCCTATTTCAAATATTTTTTCTGAAATTAGTATTCAATCTTTATCAGATTATTTAATTAAAAATAGAACATATATTTATTTACTTATTATATGTATGAATCTTGCAATTATTTCATTATGTTTACATAATATTATTTTTTATAGAAAGAAAATTATTTATTATCTTTTAATTTCTAGATGCATTTTGAAAATTATTCCTACTTCAATTATAAGTTCAACTCCAGAATTGGAACTTTGGATTGAAGAAAATAAAAATTAATATATAGAAAAATTCTAATAAATAATTCAAAAATAATAATATAAATTTATTTTTTTTAATATATTTATAATTAAATTAAATTTAATTACAAATATTATATAAAAAGATATTTAATTTTTATCAATACGACTTACTCTTTTAGGAGAAGAAATAATATTTTTTTTTATTTCATTTTTATTATTTTGATAAGTAAAAATAGAATCAAATTTAATTTTGAAAAATATTTCATCTTTTTTTTCTCTAAATAATTTAGATGTCAATTCAATAGATGGTAAAATTTCTTCAATACTTAAATAGGAATACATAATATCAGTATATGCACATAATAAATCATATTTTTTATATTTTCTTAAACAAAAATAAGGAATTATAAAATCAATACATGATATGTTTAATTCTTGATGAGAATAACTTTTTTTTAAATATTTATCTAATTTTGAATTCTGATAATTTAATTTGTGATTATTAATAATAGGGTTTTTATAAGGACATAAATATTTATTTGAATTTAAATCATATTTTTTATGCTCATTTAAATTAATTTTACTCTTTTTCGAATAAATAATATCATTAGTTGAATTTAAATCACTTTTTTTTATTCTATCTTTCTCTTGATTTGTATATTTCAATATATTAAATTCATTTCTTTTATTTTTGCTTGTACATGCATTAATGCATTCATGACAAACTAAAGAATCAGTTATATCAGCAACTAAACTTTTTCTAGAAATATAAATAGTAATTGCATTACAAACAATATAAACAAAATCAACAAATCCTCCAATTAGACTAAAAATATCTTGAATTTTTAAATATTGTCTTTCAAAAATTAAAGGATAATCGGCAGAAGAAAAAGTAAATTGAAATATCATTGAATATATTTTATCATCAAATATCATTGTACTATCTGAATTATTTCTTCCTACAAAATCTAAATGAATATGATCAAAAATAAAAGAAAAATAATTTTTATAATCATTAAATATTAAACCATTATTACTTATATAAAGTAAAGAAGAAAAATAATAAATATATTTTTTAAAAGTTAAAGGTGTAATTTGAAAAGTTTCACTTCGAAATTCTTGTGTTAAAGGATTTGAATAATTATAATTATCTATTACATCTGATAAATAAACAACTGATAATAATAAATCATATAAAATATTATTATATTCTGATGAATTTTTTTTTAAACATTCTTCAGTTATACATTGACCAAAATAAACATTTAAACTTTTAAAACCATTTGTAGAATCACCATATCTTCCATTTAATATTATACTTTGATTTGGTTTTATACAAATAAAATGTTCCAAATCATATTTTTCCATTTTTGGATATATTTTTCTATATTCTGAATTTAAACAATTTTCTAATTCAATTGGAGAATAAATTGCTTTTACACTTGAGTTTAATGGATTAAATGTTTTAATAAAAACATTTATATTAAATATTTCTTCATTCATTGAAAAATATTCAGAGTTTGAATTAAGAAATCCAAACATAACTGGAATGCTTGTTAAGTTAATTGAATGATATTTACTTTTATCATTACATTGTAAAACTGTGAATGATGAATGATTTATTAATTGGAGAAAATAATAAAATGTAAATCCTGTAAAAAATACTATTGAAAAGATACTTAAAATTATCCCTGTTTTTGAAGTATATGTACTTCGATTTTTATATCTTATTGAAAATGGTAATCCATAAATATTTATATTTTTAAAATATTGTTTAATTTTTGATTCTTCATTAATCTTTCCCATTAAATTAAAATTGATATAAATTTATTATGCATCATTTAAATACAATTTATTTTATTTAATTAAAAATAATGGAAAATCAAATTGAAGATTTACAATCAATAGAATTTAATAAAAGATTTTCATTTATAAATAATACTATTAATAATACTTTAAGAAATAATAGTATGAATACTAGAAAAAATAGTATTCCTCATATAACATCATTTAATGACATAATACCAATGTTTGATAATAAAGGAAGTATTTTTAATCAAATTATAAGAGATAGAGTTGAAAAAAAAAAAAATGAAATGAAAAATAATAGTTTATTTTCATATCCAATTAATAATAAAATGAAATCATCTAATCATTTAAATATAAATATTTTAAAAACTTTCATAACAGAAAGTACAAAATTACCAAAATTAAAAAATGAAAAAGAAATTTCAAAATTTGTTAATATAAACAATAATTTTGTGAATCTATTAGAAAAGGAAATAAAAAAATATGAAGAATTACCAAAAAAACCAAAATTATTAAAAAATTCAAATAATTCAAATAATACAAATTCATATAATTATAATGATGAAGAATATCAAAAAGATTTTTATTTAACTCATCAATTAAGAAGACAAAATGTTGAAATAATTGCCCCAGGTGCTTTAGAAAAAAAAGAAAAAGCAATGAAAAAAATACCATATATAATTAAATGTATGGAAAAAAAGAAAAATAATTCAGTTTATAATAAAAAAATGTTTGATAATGATTATAATAATAGATATAGTAAACAAAATGTTAATATTGAAGAAATTTTAATGAATCATAATATGAATGAAAGAAAAGGTGTTACGAGTCAAAAAATGAATAATTATTATTATTCTAGTAATAATGAACAAATAAAGAAAAAATCTTCTAATAATAAATTTAATAAAAATTCATTATCTGAGTTATCTTATAAAAGTAATGATTTTAGAACTTTAAGTGATTTTTCTTCTATATATTTAGGATTGACTTCAAAAAAAATAATAATGGCATAAATGATAATAAAAAAATTATTAAATTTTTTGACTTTTATTTACCTAAAATTAATAACATGTTACAAATAAAAAATAGGTTTAATTAATCAAATTGTATTTTTATATTAAATAATGATAAATATATTTTTTAGTTCTTTTATTTTTTTTTTAATTTATATAAATAAATTTTATTATTTAATAATAAAAAATTAAAAATATTAAAAATTAATATCAAAATTTCATAATATAAACTTTAATATGTTAAATAATTATTTAAAAATTAAACAAAGTAATATTTTACTTTAAAAATATTAAAAAATATATTATTTAATTTTTATTTTCTTCAATCCAATTTTCTAATTCTTGAGTAGAATTAATAACAGAAGAAGGAATAATTTTTAATATACATCTAGATACCCCAAGTAAATAAATTAATTTTTGAATAAAACAAAAAGCAATATACATACATTGTGTAATAACCATTACAAAAAAAATAATAGCCAAAATAACAACAGCATTTCTTTTATTTTTTAATAAAATAGATAAAGAAGAAACACAAATATCCCCAAAATAATCAGAAACAGGAGCAACATAATTATAATAAATAGTTTCTAAATTATTAAAAGAATTAGATTCATATAAATAATAATTTTTAAATTGGACTTTTTCACCATTACTCATTGTATAATTTATTTTAGTATATAAATTAATATCTTTATATAATTCATCAACAATTTCTTCAATTAATTTTAATAAACTTTCTGTATTATTTGCACTTTTAATAATTTCATTATTTAAACAATCATCATATTCAGATGTATTAACTTTAAATAAAGATTTACATGCATTTAATAAATAATATTCATTATAATAAATATTTAATTCTTTAAATAAACTTATTCCTTGTATTATTTTTTGAATATTATTTTTATAAATTAATCCAGAAAAATCTAAATTATTTACATTTTGACATTCACTCATTAAACATTTAATTTTAAGTGTTGATGCGCCAGCAATAATAATTTTTCCAAATATATAATTTTCAACATTAATTAATTTATTTGTTGAAGTAACCATTGAATTTGTTATTAAATAAATAGGAATTAAAAATGCACATAATATACAAAATAATAATATTGTTTGTAAATATGATGTTGTTAAAATTTTTAATGGAATTGCTTTTTTTGTTTCTGTGCTAAAACCATTTATATTTACTGATGAATTAACTGCTTGATTATCTATTATATTTTCATTTAATTTTTGAATTTGACTATTTATTGTTTTATCTGTCATTTCTTTTTTTAAAGCATTATCACTATTATCTTTTTGTATAAAATTTTTTAAAACTACATGAAATGATTCAATTTTTTTAATTGTTTCTTCAATTTTTTCAATTTTAATTTTTGAAATTTTTTCTAAACCTCTTCCCATATTTTCATTAGATAAATAAATTAAAACAGAATATAAAATACAAAATAAAAACATTAATAAAGCATAAATTAATAAAAAAACAAATAAAATATTTCTTGAAGCCCCATTAAAATTTTGAAGTAATTTAGGTAATTGTTGAATTTTTGAATAAACACTTGGAATTAAATTATCAAATGAATTTTCAATTGAAATATAACTAATATAATGAAGATAATTTTCTGCATTTTCATTTAAAATTGAATTATTTAAATTAAAATATACATTTAATAAAAGTGAATTTACATTTCCTAAAATTTGAGTAAAAATTCCTGGAAAAGTCCCATAATTTTTCACATTATTATAATAAAAAGTCATATGTATTATTCCCCAAAATAAATCTAAATTTGTTTGTTGATTTAAATATTGTCCTATTTTATGTTCTAATTCTCCATAACTTTTTGTAATATTTTCATATAAATTAAAACTTTTAGTTCTCATTTGTTCAAAATATTCTTTATTATCTTTTATAAATGAATTAAATGTATAATTTAAATTATTTTTTTCTTTTTGATAAAGAGTTTTTAAGGATACTAAAGTCCCAATTAAACTAGTTAACCAATTAGAAATTTGAAATAAATAAATATTTAATTTATTTACAGTTTTCAAATCATCAAAAATTTTATAAAATAAAACTAAATAAATAACCCCATATAAAATAGTAAAAAGTGAAATTAAAAAAACTGAAATTTTAATATATTTCAAAGTATAAAAATTTTGAATATTAATTAATAAATTAGCCCTTACTTCTTCAATCCTTTCTTTCTTAACTAAATCTGAATTAAATCCAATTTGAGAAGTCTGACTTGCATTTTCATCATCCATAATTTCATCTTTTTTTTGTCCATGTACCATACTCATTTTATGTATATCACATCTACATTTATCTAATAAATTTTGTAAATTTTTATTTTTAATTGACAAAGTATAAAAATTATTAGGATAATTAATAATAGTATTTTTTTCTTCTAAAACAATTTCATATAAAGGTTTAATTGATTCTCCTTTTTCTTTTTTATATTGACTAATAATAGGTTCTGCAATTTCATATGATTCTTCATCAGTATTTGATTTATCATTTTTATTATCAATACATCTTATTATATATGACATACTATGATGACTTAATTTAATTCTATCAAAAGTAAAATTAAATTTAAAAACTTTTGATGAAGTATCTGCATTACATAAATCAATATAATCTAATAATTCATTAAATTTCCCTTGTTCAAATAATTCTCTATATTGCTTTATTTTAAGATTAAATTCTTGATGTTCTGTATCTTTGTCATATTCATTTTTTGAATTTAGTATTATACTTTGTCTTTTATTTAATTTTTTATCATCATTTGTTTTTTCAACTTTGAATTTAAATGAATTTAAAGTCGAAGTTTCATATATTACATTAGGAGTTAATGTTGGTGTATTATTATCTTCATTTAATGTTTGACCAGGCGTATTAAAATTATTTGATTTTTTTGATTTTGTTCTGTTATAAAGGTTATTTTTTGAATTTTTACTATCTGCTTTTTTTAAAGTCTTATTATTTTTTAATTCAATATTTTTTTCATTTTTTAATGAATTTTCACCATCATTTGATGTTATTAAACTTTTATCTTCTTCATTTACTAATAAGTCATTTTCACCAAATTCATCTATTGTTTCATTATTGTTTAAATTTATATTTCCATTGTCAAAATATGTTGTTTGTTGAATTAAATTTTTTATTTTGTGTTGATTGTTTATTGGGTTTGTTGATTTGGAAAATTGAATTAAAAATTCTGGGAGAAGAATTTCATATTCTAATTCTATATTTTCATTTATTTCTATATTTTCTTGTAATTCTTTTTCTTTATGTTCTTCTTTATTGTTATTATTGATAATAAGGCTATTATTATTTTTATTTACTTCTGATATTTCATTGGTGTTCATATGAGCTGAGGAATCAATTAATATTGAATTTATTTTTTTTTCTGAATTTTCTTTTTCGTTTTGTTTTTTTCCTTGAAGAAATATTTTATAAAAATTTACAAATTGTTTACAAATAACATAAAATGGTATTTCATTTTCTTGAAATAATAAATTATTATCAAAATTTAATATATTCATTATTTTTGAACTTGTACCTTGAATATTAAATTTAGAATCAATAAATATAATATCATCAATATTTTCTTTTGATATTATACCTATAAAATATACATTTTCATTTAATATTGGAAATATTTTAAGTATTATTTTTAACATTATAATTGCATTATCTTTATCTTTACCAAATGTTTTTAATATTTTTTTATCTATTAATAATTTTTCTCCTATATCATAAAATCTTTTAATAAAATCATTATGTACTTGAGAATATATTTTAGGCATTAATATATTTAAATTTACTCCTTTTAATTCTTCGCATTTATATTTAAATATTTTTTCTATTTGTATATTAGTTTTTTCAATTGATCCTTCTTTTCCTTTGTCGCCATTTGCTATTATAATTCCTGTATCTTTATTAAATAATATTGAATAATAATTTTGTGCTATTTGTTCTGAAAAATTTTCATTTTTTCTTTTTAAATTTTCTAATTCTCTTTTTTTTATATCATCATCATTTATTTGTTCTAAATAATCATTATATAATATAAATAAATCATTTACTCCACTATATATTTCAATTAATTTATTCCATAATTTTTCAATTTTTTCTTTTGTAATTCTTATTCTATTTGTTAAAAAAAATATTTTATTATAATCAATTTGTTTTCTATTATTTAATTGAGATTGTTCAAATATTTTCCAAAATTCTAATGATAAATTAATATCATTATTTATTTCTTCAATAAATTTATCACTCAAATCAGAATATTTAAAATAAATTGTAACATCTAAATCTTCAATAGATGAACATTCTTCATTAGAAGATTTTAATTTCTCAATTAATGATTTAGATATTTTAATTTTTAATCTTTCTAGTGAAAATTGTTCTTGAAGTGTTAATTTCATTTCTTTAACTTTTTTATAATAAAACATAGCTAAACAAAAATTTCCAATAATTTCTAAATAATAAAAAGAAAGATTAATAACCATATCAGGAGAATAATAATTTTGATCAATAAAATAATTCATTACAATAATTATAAAATTTAATAAAAAAACTTTATCTTCAATATTTGGTTTAGATCTATCACTCCATTCATTTGTCATTGGTAAATATAATTTATTTTTTGTTTTTGATAAGCAATTTGCATTGGGACATTCAATTGCATGCATATGCATAATTCCTGCTAAAATTGCTTTTTCTTCTGAATTTTCATTCATTAAATTTATTTTATCCATAATATTTTTTAAGTAAAATAAAAAATGATATTTATTTGTAATTTTAAAAAATGGAGTATCTAAAAAAATTTTTTCTTCCATTCTAATTTTTAAAATAAAATAAAAATATGATATTATAATACTTGAAATTATATAAATTACTCCTTTTTCATAAAATTGAATATAAGCAAATAATAAACAAAATAAACTTGTCCATAAATATAGAATATGAAATAATCCAACAATTGTGTTTGTGATAATATCATAATATAAATAATGCTTAAAATAAAAAATTATAAAAAAAGTACTAATTATTAAATTATATAATAGGAAAATTTCTTTTGATAAATATTTACATTCTATTAATAATATTGAATAAAATAGAGAATTGAAAGTTAAATAAATTTCATAATTACAAGAAATTCTTGAATATAAAGATATTGAAATATAAAAAGAATCACAATAAAAACATTGAATAAAAAAAGTTAAAAAAAAAGTAATAATAAGTAAAATAATTGAAATTATTAAAATTGGAAAATTATGATTTATTTTACATGAAATATTCTTAAAAAAAGGATTTATTTCATTTTCTCCAAAACAAAAATTTTTAAAAACCAAATCTAAAATTATATTATATCCAATATAAATGAGGCATTTAATAAAATAATTTATTATTTTTTCATTTAAAGAATAAAAGGAAAGTTTATGAATTTTTGAGCAAATTATAAGGAAATAAATTATAAATATTATAATTATAACTAGAATGAAAATAATGATAATTTTAAATTCTGAATATTTATCAATTAATAAATCTGAAAATCTAAATATTTTTTCTATATAAAAAAGAATTTTATCTGACGTTGATTCATTATTAAATACTTTTACTTGTTTTGCAAAAAATCCACCAATTATTTGAATATATGATATACTAATAAAAATAATACATTCTATTCTAGATGATGGTTGATTTGTTATTAGTAAATCCATTAAAATATAAAATTTCTCCTTTAATGAAAGAATATCTTTTTGAAATAATAATAATTCTTTTGACATTTTAATTTTTTTTATAAATTATTTTAAATCATATTTAATTACTATTTTAAAAGAATTTTTATTTTTATTTAAAT
>JAJJLH010002872.1:0-12364 GCA_023806865.1 Isotricha sp. YL-2021a | reverse complement strand
TAATAATTCCAAATAGTATTGTTAAAATCCAAGAATAAGAATATGATATTTTATCATTTTTATAAAAACCAATTAATTTTCTATCTTGTTCAAAAATAATAAGATATTTTTTAAAAAAAAAATAACCAAAAGCAAACTCTGATTGAAAATTTTTTGTAAAACAAATTAAAAAAATAAATTTATCTTTAATTTTAATAAACAATTCTTCAGGTTTAAAAATAAAAGTAAAATTTAATTCATGAGAATGAAATGCTAAATCCTTTAATTTTTTTATATCTATATCATTATCACAAACATAAAATATTAAATCTTTTAAATTATGTTTAATAAATGAACATTTATGATTTTCTATATAATGATTAAAAAATTCTTTTTCAACAATAGTTTGAAATTCAAAAGGAAATCTTATAAAATAACTTTCAAAATAAAATGTAAACTTTTGTCTTTCAGCAATTTTTTTTTCTCCAATCATTATTTCAGTAATACTAATATCATATAATTGTCCATATTTTGAATTAATAAGACTAATAGTTTGATATGATTCATATTTATATAAATTTTTTTCAATTTCATGAGGATAATTCCCAATAATAATTTCTCCTTCATTTAAATTCTTTTTAGAAAAATTAAAATAAAAAACTGAAGAATTGATATATTCTCTTTTTTTTAATTGATAAATAAAACTATAATTTAAATAATTATCATTATTTTTTAATCCTAAAACTGCACTTTGATTTTTAATTGTATCATATCCTAATAAAAAATTAAATTCTTCTATTATATTATTATCAATTTTAAATTTATCATATGATTTTTTACAAAATTCTACTTCTGGTAAATCTAAAAATTCAGGAAATTCATATTTTGAAAAAAATGATTTAGAATTAAATTGGTTGAAACTTATTATTTTTTTCCCATCTTTTGAATCTTCTGATAAAACAATTAAATGAAATTGACTTAATTTTATATTAAATGGTATTGTTTGAAATGGTGTTCCTAAAGAAATATTTGATGTGATATTAAGATCATATAATTTGTCAATAAAATTATTTTCTGTTAATGATAATATATCTAAATTATTTTTAAAAGGTATAATAATATGAGAATAAATTGAAGTGAATAGAATAATAAAAAAGATAATAAAAACTATTTTAATTTTCATTAAAAATAATTTTTAAAAAAAAAATTATTTAAATTAAATTAATTTCTTTTAATATAGTAAAAGATAGAATATTTTTCATGTGAAAATTAAATTCATCATTTTTATATTTAACTTGAAAATTAATTGTAGGAAATGGGATATTATTACCAACAAATCTTGATTTACATATTAAACAAATTTCTTCAGAATTATTCATTAATTCTATATTTTCTTCAATAATATCTAAAATTGTAATTACTTTTCCTGAATCATTATTATCACATGTAATAGAAATATTTATTTTTTCTAATTTTTTTGGATTTAAAATTAATACAATTTTAAATGTTTGATTTTTTATTAATGTAATATTTGGTGTTTCTTTTAATTCAATTGTAAAAAATTTATTGAAAGATATATTTTCATTTATAATATTTGTTTTAAAATGATTTTTATTTATATCATTTATTCTTGACCAAATAATATTTAATTCAAATTTTTCTTCATAATTAAATATTTTAGGATCATTAATAATATATAATAAACTTATTTCTTCATCATTTGATAGATAAGTTTCTTTAAATTCTTGTTTCAATTTAATTATTTTTTTTGGTTCATTAATTGTATTTAACCAAATATTACTTATTTTTATTTTTACAAATGTTGGATTATATAATATTTGATTTATAAAACATTTCTCTAAATTAATTAAATTAAAATTTGTTTTTATATTAACTGGATTTTTACCATCCAATGTAAGTCTTTTAAAGAATTCATATCCTTTTTTTTCATTTTGATTATAATCAATTTCAAAAAGATTTCCAAAAAGAGAAGCTTTAATATCAATTTTATATTTAATATTTTTATCTATATTAAAATATATAATAAAAGAATAAAAAGAATATTTTTTTATTTTAAAAATTGAAGGAATTTTACTTTGAAATGGTATTGTATTATTTAATTCATTTGAAAAAATATTAATATTTAATTTTTTAATTTCAATTTCTGAATTTGTCTGATTTATTAATATAAATAAAATCTTTAAATCATCTCCAATAAAAACAGGACCAAAATTTTTATCTAAATAAAACCCAATATCATTTGTAATATTATATTGTGATGTTAAATCAAATGAATTTGATTTATTTTCTAAAAAATAATTATCTTCATCTTCATAATTAAATAAATCATTATAATGTCCATTTAAATTATTTATATTATTTTTGAAATTTGGTGGGTTAAGTCTAAAACATTTTAATTGTAATATTTTATCATTTCCTAAATTCATGAGGGAATTAAAAAATTTAATAATAAAATTTAAAATATAATTTGTTTAATTAAAATAATTATAATTTTAAATAAATTATTTTTAAGTAAAAAAAAATTAAAAATAATGATATATAAAATAAAATAATTTTTATTTTTTAGATATAATGAGTTAATGATGACGCTTTCATGGGAATCTCGGTTAAGCGCACTTGATAAGTTCTTTATCAAGTTGCCATGTGATCAAAACATAACCCACACTCTGAAAAAACTCAATTTAATATAAAATAAAAAAAAATATTTTTAATTTATTATTTTATAATTTAATTTAATGTTGTGAATAAGATTTTATTTGAATTTATATTCTATACCATTATAATAATTAAATAAAAAAATATGTTATAATGAATAATTATATTTTATCATATTGTTTTGTCTGTAAATAATTCAATAATATTTTTCATTTTACTAAAAATTTCAAATAATTTATAAGGGATACACTCTTTAATATTTATTTCAACATTATTATTTTCATTTTTATTTCCATTTTTGATATCTTTAAAATAATATAATTTTTTCAGTCTATATTAATAAAAAAATATTATACATTAATATATTATTATTAATTTTATTTTTCATAATTTTAATATCATCATTTTCTTCAATTATATCTAATTTTAAAAACTTTTGATAAAAAATTTTATATTCTAAAGGTATCATAATTCTAATTAATTTATTTAGTAATTTATTTTGAAGCCATATTTGTTGATTTTTATATTCTTTTTTTATTTCTTCAACTTTAGAATCAGGAATATCATTTAAATATAAGTAATTTTCTTTTTCATTTAATTGATTAAAAACATTTTCAAAAGATTGATTTTTTTGAAAAATATTTTCATATTGATTAATAATTTTTTTATATTTCTCAACTTGATCTTCTAAATTATTTAAATAATCCTTTTTTTTTTCTCTACATTTTTTTGCACTCATTCTATTTTGAATTAATTTAATTTCTCTTTGATGAGTATGTTCTTGCTTAATTGAAGTAAAAATTGTTTTTTTTCCTAAAAAATCATTTTTTTGAATATCATTATTATTATTATTAATATTATTATTAATGTCATCATTTATATTATGATTATTTGAACTTTTTTTACTACTATTATTATCATTATTTAAAGAATAATCAAATTCTGTTCCAAAAATTGGTTTAAGAAAATAAAAAGGATCTTTTTCTTGTAATTCTTCATTATTTTGTTCATCAAATATTCTATTAAAAGAATTTTGTTCTGGTTGAATGAAAAAGTCATTTAAAATTATTTTTCTATATTTTTTATTTTAATTAATTACCCTTCTTTTGGTTGTAAATCATTACATTTATTTAAAAATGTTGTTAATATATCATGATTTTGTGATATTGATTCATAATTATTTCCTTTAATTTTATCCATTATAAAAGGAATTTTTTCAAAATATTTTAAAAATTAATTAGTATAATTTTAAAAATTAAAAAAAAAAATAACACCATAAGATTTTATATTTGATAACATTATTCATAAAATTATTTTAAAACCTAATATCATCATATTAATAAAAAATAATAAGAAAGAAAATTTTATTTTTTATCACCATCATCTTTTAAAAAACTAACAATATGTGTAACAAATTCATTTTCACTATATTTAACATGTTCAGCATTAAACAAAGCAAATTTAACTCTTCCTTCTTCATTCATTTTTCTCAAACCAATAAAATCTTTTTTATAAAATTCACTATCTTTCAAAGGAACAATATTTTTCCCATTAATATCATAAAATTCAAACCAAGAACTTTCTTTAGGGCAAATAACAGTATCTTGACTTCCTTTAATTAACAAAATTTTATTTAAATTCAAAATTCTATTTTTATATTCAATTTTTTTAACATCACCTTCATTATTTAAATCTTTCAAATAAACATTATGTTTTAAATATCTATCATAATGATATCTATATTTCCAATAAGAAGCAGGTCCTAAAATTTTCATTAATTTTTGAGGATTTTTATTTTCATAATCAGATACAACTTTATTTATATATTCACATAATTTTCCACAAGTTAATTTTGGAATATAACCAATTCCCATTTGAGGTCCCATTAATGAAACGTAATTTTGGATTTTTCCTTTAAAATTACATTTTTCTATTATGTATCTACTTATTATTGTTCCTTGACTTACTCCAAATATATTAAATTTATTTTGAAATGCTGGATGTTGTTTTATTTTATCACATGCTATTTTTGATTGTTGTTCTAAATTCATTGTTATTGAATTTACTGAACCATTTCCTATTTCGATACAATATACTCTTGTATTTAAGTATTTTTCTAAACGATTTTTTATTCCTTGCATTTGAGATGATTTACAATCTTTTATTATACCATGGAATAATGCAATTGGATAGGTTGTAAATGTAAAAATAAAAAGAAAAGGGAATAATATTAAGAATTTCATGATGTAATAATATTAAATTAAAATAAATGTATAATAGGATTTTTAATATTAAGATAATATAATAATTATAAATAAAATTAAAAAAAATAAAAATATTTTAATAAATGAAATATTTTTAAATTTGATTATTTAGGCTTTTTTTAAAATATTTTTTTAAATTTTTATAATATTTTTTTATAGGGTTCAGCTACTTTTCAAAATTTATAAGTAAATTTGTTTTACAATATAAGTGGTTCAATTTTAATAAAACATTAGAAATTTTCAATTTAATATATTAAAATATACTTTTCCCAAGTATATCAATTTTTAAATAATCTTTTTTTATATTAAACATTTATTTGAATTTTTTTCTTATTCATATTATATATATATATTGTTTTTATTTATAATTATTATTCCAATTTTTATATTTATTTTTTAATTTTTTAAATATTTTAAATAATTTTAATCAACATCAACTAAAATAATTATTTAAAATTAATCTCATAAATACTTTTCCCTTTCAAATTCCCTTTCAAATATTCATCAATATACTTAGCCAAAACAATAGAATTAATCTTAGTCCAAACATCATCACCTCTCCCAGTCATAACAACAGGTTTACTAGTTCCCCAAAGTAACATAGCAGCTAAATGTCTTTTAATATATCTGACCAATCTCCAGCTCATATTACTAGCCATATAATCAGGAAACAATAAAATATTAGCATCACCTCTAACTCTACTAGTCCAAGCAGCTTTATCTTGACAAGCCTTCAATGAAATTGCCATATCCATACTAATAGGACCTTCAATTAAACAATCTTTAATTTTACCTTCATCATTCATTTTCTTTAACATATCAGCTTCAACTGATGATTTAACATTTGGATCAATATATTCTATAGGTGATAATGCTGCAACATTAGGATGACGAATTCCAAATAATTTTGCCATTTCTACTGCATTTTCTATTAGATGAACTTTATCTTCTAATGATGGATTTGTTATTATTTCACCATCTGTTAAAAATAATAATTGATCAATACCTTCAATTTCAGTCATTACAATATATGATATTAATTTACCTGTATTTAATCCTACATTTTTATCCTTTACTGCATTCATGAAATCACTTATTGGAACATAACCTCTCATTAAAATATCACATTCACCATCATGAACTAATTTAGTTGCTTTTAATGCTGCGAGAGCTTTGTTTGGTTCATTTATTATTTTTATACCTTCAATATTATAACGATAATGTTTTGCTAGTGATAATATATTTTTTTCATCACCTATTAATATTACTTCTGCTATTTTTAATCTATGTGCCATTGATACTGTTTCTAACATTGATGGCTCATCTGGACAGGCTACTGCTAATTTTTTTTTTGGGATATCGTAGGCTTTTTTAAATATTTCTAAAAATATTCTTGACCATGCTCTATTATATGGATCGTCAATATGACTATCACATTTAATAAATGGAATAATCAAAAATAAAAAATATGGAAACATTTTTTTATTTGATTTATATTTTTTTCATTTCCAGTTAAATAAAAAATTTTTTTAATAAATTAAGGAATATAAAAATCATTTATTAAATTAATATTATTATTAAATAAATAATTCAATAATTTAAATATCTATTTCTCATAATGTAATTTAATAATTTATTCCTATATACACGACATAAAAAAAAAAAAATATTTTTAAAAAAAAATGAAAAAAAAAGAAGAAAAAAAAGAAGATAAAAAAGAAAAAGAACTATGTCGTTTCCGAGTAGGAGAACGTGACTTAACAATAATAAATTATATAAAACATGGGCAAAAAATCCCAGAAAGAATATTTAAAGATGAAAAAAGAAACATAGAATCAAAAATATGGGAAGGAATAGCAGCAGGAGTAACCCATGCTGAAATCATTGAAACAAAAATAGTAATTTTTCTTTTACATAAAGATATTTTTATATATGATAATAAAGGATGGCAAAGAAAAAAAAATGCAGGAAAAATTGCAGAATATGATTGGGATTCTTTAGGTATTTCATTAAATGGTACTACTTATGCTACTCCTGATGAAGTTGAAAAAGCTATTTTAAAAAGTGGAAAATGGAGTGGTGGAAAATTTGATATTGAGAAACAAAATAGTCAAGATTTTGTACAGTTTTGTTTGAAGTCAATTGGAAGTAATTTAACTGTGAACAAACCGTTTATTGATAAAAGTACTATTATAAGGAAATAAAAATTTTTTGGGTTTTTTTTGTTATTTTATTTTTATATTTTTATTTTTTTTTTTAATTTATTTAGTTATTTGTTATTTTTGAAAAAAATTGTTGTATTTTTTAAATTATATTTTTCTTTTAAATTTATATATAAAATATAAAGCCAGAAAAAAATAAAATAATATGAAAAAAAAAAAAAAAAAAAAAAAAAAATAAAAATTAAAAAAAAATCTTATAAATCAAAATAAAAAAAAAAAATATTTAATAAATAAAATGAAATACATTTCTTTATTTTTAGCATTAATCCTCTCAGTACAAGGAGCCAATTTAGATTTTGCATTAAGAAAATTACAAGAACAAAAATTTATTAGAACTGGAACAGGACTTGAAGGAGTACCAACTCAAAAAAATATTCCAGGAATGAGTCAAGGATGTTGTTTCTTATCAGCTTGTGTTGTTGGAGGATTAGGAACTGTATCAAAATTTGTTGATGCAAGAAATTGGGCTTTAAAAAATGGAAAAATTAGAAAAGATAATTATGTTAATATGGATAAATATACTTTAGCTAAACAAATTTCAAAAAGATATAATACTGTATTTCATGATAAATGGAGAATTGTTCATGGAAGAAATCATTTTTATGTTGTTAATGAAAGAAATGTTGAAGTTTTTAATTCTGCAGGATTAGGATATGGACATTAAATATTTTTTTATTTGTTTTTAATAATTAGATTTACAAAATTTATATATTTTTATTTTTTTGGTTTTTTTTTTATTTATCAAAAAATCAAGAATTTTTATTAAGTTATATGAAAAAATAATATTAATTAATTACGTATTTCTAATAATGACATTATATACTTATTTACATTTTACATTGATAATATAAAAAATATTATCTTTTTTCTATTTTATATTTATACGATTATTTGTGTGATAATTTCCTAAGTTATTTTTATTAAAAAAAGATATATTATTAGATTTGTTAAAAATTAAATCAGTAGATGAATGACTTAATATTTTAGAATAACTATTCACTCTATTTAATTTTTTATTATTATAAATATTTGAAGTATTCCCAGAATTATTTTTAGTTTTTGGATAATGAATAATCTTATGAATATTATTATGATTATTATTATTTTTTTCATTATTTTTTTTAATAATAACACTTGAAGATCTAACTCTTTGTTCATTTATTTTTGCATTAATATATTTTTTATTTGGATGTTTAATTTGTGCAAAATTATTATTTATATTCTTTTTATTATTAATATAATTAAATAATAAATTTACACTACTTTTATTTTTATTATTTTGATGATTTAAATTATGATTATTAAAATTAACTTTTACAAAAAAATTATTATTTTCATTAATTATTTTAGGTTTTTCTGAGGAATTCTTTTCAAATAAAGGTGATTGAATATTATTTTTATTTTTACTTGATATTATTCCTAAAGTTGAATTTGAATGAGAAAGTTGTCTTTTTTTTGAATTACTTAAAGGACGATTTTGTTTATCTTTTTGATTTTGATTTTTATCATTTAAATTATTACCTTTACTATTGTTAGTATTTGAATTATTATTTGTCTTTTTATTTTGAACATTTAAATCAGTATTATTAATTAATAACTTATTATCACTTTTATCATTTTTCTCATGAAATTCATTTCCAATTTTACTATTTTTTTTCTCAATTTTTTTTCTCTTTATTTCATCTTTGTTATAATAAAAATCTTTAAAACATTTCTTAAATAAATTACCCTGAATAATTTCTTCATATCTCAATTTAGTCTCTTCACTAATTTTATCAATACTTTCACAATATCTTTTATCAAAATTATCTTTTTTTTCAGGAATAAAAGGAGCAGGTAAAGTTTTATTTTCCAATTCCTTCCAAGGATAATATTTTAACCAAGGATGTTCCTTCATTTCCTTAGCACCATTTTTACTTCCTAATCTATTTTCAACCTTCCTTAAAAGTAATTTATTAATAAAATCAGCACTTTCAGGACTCCATCCATCTCTTATATTATCTTTATTAATACAAGCTTGAGTACTAAGCATTTGTTCCTTAATTTCATTTCTATTTTTCCCATAATAAGGTCTTTTCCCAATCATAAATTCATATCCAATAACACCAACAGCAAAAAAATCAACTGGAAAAGAGTGATTTTTACCTCTCATAACTTCAGGTGACATATATCCAGGAGTACCACTAGTTTCACTAGAATTATCAGGTAAATTTTCTTTAGCAATACCAAAGTCAGTAATTCTAAGATAACCTTTATCATCAAGTACTAAATTTTCTGGTTTAATATCACGATGGATAACATTATTACTATGAATATATTCTAATGTGTATACCATACATGCTATAAAAAAACGAGTTTGTTCTTCTGAAAAACATCTATAACGAGAAATATGATATCGAAGGTCACCTCCTGATAATAAGTCCATTACTAAATATAAATTATCGTAGTCTTGGAAAGCGTAATGCATGTTTACTAGGAATGGATGATGGAGAAATGATAAAAATTCTCTCTCACTGTTTATTGATTTTTCACTTTTTTTGTCTAGGACTTTTAATTTTGACATTTCTTTTAAGGCATATATCTCTTTTGTTTTTTTATATTCTATTTTCCATACTTTTCCAAAACCACCTTTTCCTATTATGTATATAAATTTAAAAGAAGATTTTGAGAGAGATTGTTCTGTTGAATGATTTGGAGAAATTGGATGATTCATTTTATTTTTTTTATTTTTGGTAATTTGATTTTTTATAAAATGTAATTGAAATTATTTTTATTCTTTTTAAATTTTATTTTATTTTTTTTTTATATTAATTTAAATTTTTGTTTATTGCTTTAAAATTTTTGGGGAATGGAAGTTATTATTTAGAAGAAGATTTTAATTTTTATTTTATAAAATAGGCAGTTAGAATTATTATTAATATTTGAATTTATAATGTAAATTTATTAATTAATTTATTGAATAAAACAATTATTTTATTCAAATCATATAAATAATTTTTTATTATAATTTAATGGAAAAAAAACCAATTTTTTATATTGAAAAAGATGAATCAGAAGAAAGAAAATTTAATCATTTATTAGATTGGATGAATAATCCAAATATTCCAACAATTAATTTAACAGTATATGTATATTATTCATATCAAAAAATATATCACAGAATATATCTCCAAGCAAGATTAATTAAAAATAATACAAGAATAATATTAAATGATATAATTGATGTATTAGAAACATATAGTGATATAAAATTAGATAATCATTCTATAAGTTATTATATTCCATCAGAAGGAGAAAATTATAATAATCAAGATAATTTAGAAACTTATTTTTATATTGGAAAATATCCTTTAGGTGATTCAACTTATTTAATTGAAGTTACAGAAAATGGAATAATAAAAATTAAATTAAGACCAATTATTGATAAAAGATATTTATTAAGATTTGAATTATATGAAGATGAAAATGAAGTTTATAATAATAATATGGATTTAGATAATGTTAAAAAAAATTATTATGTAAATTTAAATAGTAAAAGAGCAAAAGAAAGAACAATTGGAGAAATTATTAAAAAAGTTTTTTTATGGAAAAAAATATATCAAGGTATAACTGATGATAATGGAAATAAAAAAAAAATAACTTTACAACAAGCAGCAGAAGAAGTAAATTTAAGTAAAAAAAGTTTAGATGAATATTTAAATCAAATTCTTTTAGGTCAAAAATACGGATTTAATTTTAATATACATAAAAATGATAAAGTAGGAATGTTAAGAGGTTATGTTAAAAAACAACAACAATTGAAAGACAATTCAAATAATAAAAAAACAATAGAAAAAAATAAAAAAAGTTACAAAAAGAAAAAAGATTAATTTTAATATAAATTTAAAAATTATTATAAGAAATAAAAACAATTAATTAAATAATAAAATAAAATTAAGATTTTTTTTTTTTAATAAAAAAAAAAATGAAAGGTTCACGTATTATGAGATCAACAGGAGGAATGAATACAAAAAATTCAATGAATTCAACAAGATTTAAAAATTTAAATAAAGTACCTCCATTAACTCAAAAATCAAAAGAAGATGATTATATAACATCTCTTCAAAAACAAGTTTATTATTTAGAATTAGAAATGAAACTGATGAAAGATAGAGAATTAGAAACTAAAAATAAAGTAGGAGGATTTGAAGTTTTATTTAGAGATGGTGTACCTTTAAATGAAAATTTTCTTGCCTTGAAAACTAAATATAAAAATGAAAGAGATAATTTTGAAAATACTATTAATAATTTAAATGATAATATTAATAATACTGAAGAAGAAAATGAAAATTTAAAAATGCAAATTGATCAAACTAATCAAAATTATTTTAATTTAATTCAAAAATTAAATGAATATTCTACAAATTATCAAGAAGAATTATATAAATTAAATAATAAATATTTTAATGAATTAAATACATTATCAACATTAAATAATGATAAAAATAAATTATCAAAAGATATTTTTAGATTTACAAATGAAAATACACATCATGAAAGAACAAAAGAAAAAATAGAAACATTTAGAGAAGATAATACTGAAAAAAATGAAAAAATAAGAAAATATACAAATGAAAAATTTAAAGAAGTTGATAGATTAACAGAAAGATCAATTTTAGAATTAGATAGTTTAGAAAGAAAAATGATGAATAATGGAAGAATAAGACAATTAGAAGAAGAAAATATGGATTTATTATCAAAAATAACAAAATTAGAAAGAGATACTCATATGGCAGAAGCAAAAATTGCAGAAATTGAAAATAGTCAAACTATAAATAAAAAATATTTACTTGATGAAGAATTAAATAGAAATATTCATCTTGATGAAAATATAAAATTAAATAAAGAATTAGATGGATTATCAAAATTAAATGAAGAAATTTTAAAAGAAAAAGTAAAAGAAAGTGAAGAAAGACAAATTTTAGTAATTAAAAATCAACAACATAATGCTGAATTAAGAATTGGATTATTAAATGATAAATTACAAGAAGATGAAAAAAAAATTGAACAATTACAAGAAGAAAAAAATGATTTAGATGATAAATTATCAAAAGTTAAAGATGAATTATATACAGAAGGTGATAATGAAGTAAAAATTAAAGCAGAAATAATTGATGTTAAAAATAATATTAATTTATTAGATGATTTAATTGAAGAAAATACAAAATTATTAGATCAATTAAT
>JAJJLH010002871.1:0-12370 GCA_023806865.1 Isotricha sp. YL-2021a | reverse complement strand
CAGAATATACTTTATTTAAAAATTCATATGAAGATTCAGAAAAAGAATTAGTTAAAGTAAAAACAGAATTAAATGAAATAAACATTAAAAATGAATATGAAAATATTCAAAATTCAAATTATAATTATTTAAATTCTAATTTTTCACAAAGTAAATTTGATAGTGCAAAAATATTATTTTCAAAAAAAGATTTTAAAAAAAATATAGATAATTCAAAAGAAATAATATTCACTTCACCAAATGGAAATCCAAATAAATTTTCAATAGATCTTCCATCAATATTTGTATATAATTTATTTAAAAAAATTCCAGATGATGATTTTATCTTTCTTGATATGGATGGTATAAATTCAAGTCCAATTGATTTATTATTAAATTATATTATAGTTCCACCATTACCAATAAGACCAACAATTCAAACTGGATTAAATTCAACAAATGAAGACGATTTAACAATAAAAATTAGAGAAATGATTAATTCAATAGTATTTTATTTACAAAATGAATAAAAATTTCATTTAAATTTGAATTTGTTTTATTTAAAAATATATGAAATAAATTTGAAGCTCTACTTTATAAATTATTATTTTAATTTATATTTCCATAAATATTAAAATATGATAAATTTTTCTCTTAGATTATCTTCAATTCAAAGAAAAAAAATTTTTTAACATAAAATGATTTAATTTTCTTTATAATTTTCTAATTGTTTATCAATTGAAGTTAAAGGAATATAATTAACTAATAAAACTCTTTTTTTACTAATATTACCATTATTATCTTTATCAATAAGATAAATCCATTGATTTCCAAATTGACCTCCAATTGGAATAAACATTCTTCCATTATTATCTAATTGTTTAATTAACTCATCTGGAATTTTAATACAAGAAGCTCCAACATGAATAACTTTATATGGAGCATATTTTTCAAATCCAAATCTCCCATCACAATTATTAATAATAACTTTATTTTCTTTTAATAAATTTGAATGATTTTTATTAATATTATTAATACTTAAATTGTATAATTCTTTAATATGTTCTATTCCAATTACAATTCCTGAATCATTTATCATTTTTGAAAAAACAATTGTTCTATTTTTCATTTAAATATAAAAATCAAATTATTATAATAATTTTAATTTTTATATAGAAATAATTTTTTTTTATATTTTTTATTCTTACAAATAACCACTTCCAGAACCAATATCTAAAATATGAGAATTTGGTATCAAATAATCTGATAAATATTCCAAGGCATATGCATGCATATGTGGTGCTGATATTGTTGCATTGTAATTTATATTTTGAGGTAAATCTTCATATGGATCTTTATTTATGAAATCTTTTCTATCTACTTTTAACATTGAATTATATACTTTTTCAGTTTTTATTATTTTTTTTTCTTTTAAAGAATCTAATAATGTTTTCATTGATGGTTTTTGATTCATTTTTTTTGATTTATTTTTGTGAATTTGATTAATTAATTTTTATTAAAAAAAATAATAGATAAAGAAAATAAATGAAACAATTTAAAGAATTATAAAAAAAGATGAAATTAAAAAAAAAAAAATTTTATTATTCACACACACATTATATATTGATTTAATATTATTTTAAAAACAATACACAATATATATTATTAATTAAAATATAAATAACATTTTCAAATAATAACTACATTTTTTTTTTTCATTTATATCAAAAAGTGAAATAACAAAAATATATGAAGGAGAAAAAATAAAATAAATAAAAAATAAACTCCAAATAGCAGAATAAAACCAATCAAATTGTGTATTCACATATATTGAACAAAACATTGAACAATAAAACCAAAAAAAAACGAAATAAAAAATCAAAATAATAAAACCTAAAATTCTACATTTATTAGTTTTTATTTTTTTTATTTTTTCTTCAATTTTACTACTTGTCTCAGTTTCATTTATTTCATCATTATTTTCATTTTTTTCTTCTTTTAAAAGTGTTAAATTTAATAATCTTAATATTAAAGTTGATACAATTGTCATTAAAATTGAAATAAAAATTCTATCAAATTCTTTTATAAAAGAATAAAAAAAATTATTTCTATTTTTATCATAAATTCTTTTTTCTATTTTTTCTTCATCAAAAAAAATTGAATTCCAACCTAAAATATTAATAATTTCATTAAAAAAAATAATTAATTTATAACTTGTAGGACATAAAATTGATCTTTTATATAAAAAAGTAAAAGGATGAAGCAAAATAAAATTTTTATGATAAATAATTTTAAAATTATCATTATTAATTTCATCAGATGAATCATTTATCTTAAATTCATTTTCAATACTTTTTTCTATAGTATACATTTTTCTTCTTGAAGAATCATCAATATTAATTGATTTGTTAAAATGAACAATTTGTTTTATAACTTCTTTTTTTTGCCTTAATCTTAAACATAAATTAATTAAAACATATATAATAAAAATTGTCAAAAATAACCAAAAAGCAATATTATTAAAAATATCAGTAAATTTTTTTGTACATTTTAAAGGAAGATTTTCAATTTTTTCTTTATTTAAAGGAGTTTTTATAAATTCATATCCAACATTATAATTTTCATTTAATTCATTACAATTAATAATTAATCTTTTTTCTCTTAAATTATAAGATGAATAAATACAATTTGATGTTATTGAAATAATTGAATTTCCAGTATAAACTTTTTCTCTTCTATAATTTTGAGTTAAATCATATTCAAAATTAATTGATCTATAACATTTTTCTTTAAAGGCTGAATCATTTTTATTATATGGGTCTATCCCTCTTTTATTATAATATTCAATAATAGTTACATTTATATCAGAAAATGAATTTGTATTTAAAGAAAATGAAATTTGACAATTTGAAATATTATTTTCAATTTTTGATATGTTAAACATTGTAAAAAATGCATTTTTAGAAGGAGAAGTTTTATTAAGAGAATATAATATATCACTTGAAAAAGCAGTTTCAATATAATATTTTATTGATTCTTCTGGATTTATGTCTTGATTTAAAATTGGTATGTTTAATGATAAACTTTGAATTTTATAATCTGATAAACTTATTTCATTTGAAGACCAAATTACAAAAAAAATTAAATTATCTTCACTTTTTTTTATATTTAATGATGTAATTGATGATAATATATCTAATTTTTTATATGATATTATATTTATTTTATGTATATTTTCTATTAATTCTAATAATTCATTTTGGAATTGATTATTATTATTTAAATTTCTTTCAGTTGAATTTGATTTTAATTCTGTTAATAATTCTGGTTTTATTGTTCTTGTTAAATAAAATATTGAAGTACTTGAAAAAATTAGTAAAGATTTAATATCAGTATCATTTTCAAGTTTTATTTTTTCATTAATAATCTGTTTAAAAATATATAATGTATAATCTTTAATTTTAATAAAGTTATTAATATTATTTTCATATAAATTAATTCCCATTTCATTATAATTTTCATTACTTGATTTAGTTAATTCAACAATAATTCTCATAGCTTGAGCTAAATCAAAAATAGTTAAATTATGAATAGTATTATTATAACTATTAATTAAATTAACAGTCTCATTAAAAACATAATTAAATTCATTAATATTACTAGAATTAACTTCAAATTCACATAATTCACCAAAATAAAGAGAAGGACAATCACAAGTTAAAGTCTTATTAATAACATAACATTTTCCATCATTATAACAATAATTATTTGGACAAATTGGAGTTAATTTAACACATAAATTATTTTTTTCATCATTTTCCTTATCATAAATATCATAACAATTTAAAACGCAAATATTTTCTTCATCATATAAATAAGAATCTTCATCTTTACAATAAACACAATAATTATCATAAATTGCACTTTTATAATATGTAATATTATCACAAGATTTAACACATTGAAAATTTTGAAAATATACATTTTCATTATCTCTTTCTTCACAAGATGTACAAATAAAATTATCATATTCATTTCTTATTTGTAAAAAAGGACAAATATGAAGAATTTGAATTGTAATTTGAGAATTACGATAATTTTTATTTATTCTTTTCTTATAATGAATTGTTAAATTTATATCATTTGTAATTTCACTTAAATTAAATAAACAACTAAAAGAATACTCTGAACTTTTAGTACAATTAAAACTAAAAATTTCAATTTGTTTTCCAATTAAAATAACACTTTCTAATCTATGACTATTATTTAAAATTGATTTAAAAGTAAAATTTAATTCTGCATTATTTATTGCTTGAATGAATTTAGGATAAACATTTAACATTGGATTTGAGTCATTTGAATTTGTACAAATATTATCAATTATATATTTATCACAATAACAAATTAAATTTTCATTATCAATTTCATATCCTTTTGGACAATCATTTAAACAATTTTTATGTTCTGTTAAATTTTCTTCTTCTTTTAATTTATATAATAAACATTCATTTAAACATTCATTATTATTAAAATATAATGTACTACATTTTTTTACACATGTTCCATTTTGATTATATTTATTTGTTTTACATTCACAATAATTATTTTCTTTTTCTGTATTTAAATATTTATTTTCTTTTTCACATTCTTCAAATGAAAGTGATTTTTTTATTGTGACATTATTATTTGTTATAATTGTTATATTATTATTTAAAGTAAAAGATACTTGTAAAGTAATTGAATCATCTTTAATTGATGAAAAATCAAAAGTACATATTAATATTTTATTTATTGAACTTTCACATAATTTTTGAGTATAATTACCTATATTAATTTGTAAAAAGTAATTTGGATCAATTATATCATTTAAATTAAATGTTAAATTTATTTTTTGATTTTCTAATGAAGCAATTTCATTTGTTATATTTTCTAAAATAAAATAAAAACAACTTCTATTATTAATTTCAATAAAAAAACTTATATTTTCAGAAATAAAATTATGTGCTTCACTACAATTATCAAAACAAATATAATTATAATAAACTTGATCTTCATGACATTCATTTATACATCTTTTAGAATCAATATCAAATCTATTATAATAATCAAAATAAGGATAATTTTTATCTTTATTTATACAAAAATCACATTCTCCTTTTCCATTATTAACTTTTCCTTTTTCTTTTTCACAAGCTTCTTTAATATGAATAAAATCTAAATAATTTTTAGTTACATTTTCATTTGTTATATTATATGATAAAGTATATTCTCCTTTTATTACTTTGTCTCCTTCTTCTGAGGATAAATCAAATAGAAATATAATATAATAATCATTTTTATCAATAAAATTACAATTTAATGATATTGTGTCATTATAATTATTTATTATATTTACTTCTGAAATTGTTAGATTTGTTAAGTTCATATCTGAATATAAAATTATACTTGAATCTGAATCACAAACCATATTATAATAATTAATAGTAAAAAATGGAAATAATGTTGTAATATAATTATTATTAATAATATATGAATAATTACAATTATTTTCATTTTTATAATATAAATCATAAGTTCCTTCATCTAATTCTTTTAAATCAAATTCACATTTCAAATCTAAATTCTTCACATTATCATTTTCACATTTAGTAGAAATAATTTCATTATTATTAATTTGATTAATTAAACTAAAAGTCATAATATCTTTATTATAAATAAAAGAATCTACAAATTTTAAATAAATATAATAAATTAAATTATCTTTATCAGCTTCGAAAATATTATCATTTATCATAATTTTATCATAAAGTAAAATTTGATCTTCAATTAAAATATCATTAATTACTATTTTAATAGGATGATAGGCAATATTTAAATAACTAAAAATAAAAGTTTTTTTTGATTTAACTGTAATAACAAGAGGATTTCCACTATAACTTATAGTAAAATCTCTATTTTCATAACCATATAAAGTAATAGAAATATTTTTTTCAGAAGGCATTAAAAGACATAATTGATTTATTTCATAATAATTTAATTCAATTATTATTGATTGATTATTTAATATTATTGAAGATAATTTTGGAATATTAATTTCATTTTTTAAATTGCAAAATAATGAATTTTCAATATTTATACATGATTCAAAGTCTTCTGGAAAATTATTTGAATTTGAATAAATTTCTTTCCATATTTCTAATATATATTCTATTGAAGTTGAATTTGAACATTTCATTATTCTTAATTGTTCATTTTTACTTTTTAAAAAATATTGTTTTTGATATATTGTACATGAACCAACTTCTAATTTTAAAGAATAGTCTAAAAAATATTTTGTATTATTAAAAATATCTTCTATTGAAATTATAATATATATTGAATTATCTTCTGGTGATTTTATTATAAAACTTGCAAAATTATTTCCAATAATTGAAATATTATTATTTTTATCATTTATACTATAAATAATATCTTCTGTTTTGTTTGAAAAAAATTTTCTTATTTTAATTGTTTTAATATATGGAATATAGAATTGATTTATTTTTAAATAAATTTCATTATCAATTTCTTTTAATATTTTTAATGAATTTGGTTTTATTATTGTAAATTGAATTTCAGGATCTTGAATTTTTGTTCTATAAAATTGAATGGTATATTCTAATGCTTGATGATCATCAATATATAAATAATAATTTCCAAAAATCAAATCAAAACAAATAATTTTTTCATTTAATTTATTATTATTATTTTTTTCAATTTCAATTTCACATTCATTAAATTTTTCATTATACATTAAAAAATTTAATTTACATAATAAATCATATACTATAAAAATACTATTTCCAGTTTTATAATCAATAGAACCAAATGAATCAAAATTAGCATTTGTAATTATAATATTTTGTATATTACATACAAGATTATTTAATGAATCTTTAACAACTAAAGTTAAATTTCCTTCTATTAAATCATCTTTAGTAGTAAAATAATTATCATTATAATTAAATGATATAGTTTCATTATCTAATTTTAAATACATACTTAAACCTTTAGTATAATCATCAAGAATATTCTTATCATATTTTATATTTGTTTTATATCCAATTGAAATTATTGGTTTTGTAAAATCATTCATAAAATAACATTTAAATTGTAATATTTCACCATAAAAAAATAAAAATTCATCATAAGATTCATAAATTTCAAAATCAATAGAAGAAACATTAATTTTTTCTTTACCATATTCAGCATAATAATAACATTTATTTCCTTTAGTTAAAGTAGTATTAACTTTTAAATTATTAAACATTAAAATTTCATTTGTATCACATTTAACACCATAAATTTCATTATATTCTTGATTAATTATTATATTTATATTAGTAGTTGAATTTGAATATGGTCATCTTTTTCAGAAATAATAACAATATAAGAAGTAATATAAGTTATATTTGATGGGAAAATAATTAAAAATTTATATACTACAATAGGTGATTTATTTATTATTTCAAAAATACATTGTCTTAATGAAGGTATACAATTACATCTTAATGTTTCTATTATTTCATTTGTTGATATTAAATTTACTTTTGAATCATTTTCTACTATAAAATTTTCTTGGAAAAGTATGTAATTTAATAAGGAACCTAATTCATTATATTTTACCCATTTTACATTTAAATGTTCTAATTTAATTTCAATTGGTATTGATATTTGTTTTGAACATTCTATTGATATATCATTTTCAATTATTGAAGATATATTTACTGTTTTTCTTACTAATTGTATATTATATAATCCTTGCTTTAATTCTTTAGAAAACATTTTTGTATTTTCTTTTTCATTATACGTAAAATTATATATTGTTGTATTATCTAAAATGACATAATCTAATTGTTTTATATCAAATATATATCCTTTTAAAGTATAAAATACATTTTCATTTTCTTTTAATAAATTCTGAGAAAAAATAATTTCAGGATCATTATCTATTAAATCACCAGAAATTGATATTTCGCCAATTGTATAATTTAAATATTTAATAGTATAATTATCATATTTTATAAAACTATCATTAATTGTACATTTAATATATTGATCATTAATTTCATTTGGACAAATAATTGATAAATTTATATTTTCTGATTCAATATTTGCTGATAAATTACCTAAAATACAAGTAACATTTGAAAAAATAATTGAAGATTGAAAAGCTGGGGTTAAAATATTATATTTTACAAATTTTGGACTTTCAATTATATCATTACTAAAAATATCATTATTTTTTTCATATATTTGAATTGTATATGTTACATTATTTTCATAAGGAATTGTAAATTTATAATTTTCTGGAAATATATTTTCAATTTTTTCTTCATTTTCTTTTTGATATGAATAATATAAATTTGAAATATTTATATATTCTGATATTTCTGCAGTTATAATATTAAATAATATATTTTCTGGATAATTATCACCAGTTATACAATTATTATAATTTAATAAAAAATAATTATTTGGAATTGCAATTATTTCACCTATTAAATAAGTACTATAATTTAAAAATAAAAGTGAAATTGTATTCAATCCATTTCTCTTAATTATTAAATCAATACTTTCATCATTTATATTAATATCTTTTTGAATTGAAACATTATTTAAAAGAATATCATAAATATCTGATGTATATATTACAGTAATAGATTCATTAGTTATTATATATTTTTTTTCAAGAGTTATATTTTCATAAATTTTAAAATTATAATTAATATTATCTACTGATGAATATTTATTCATTATTGTTATTTTATAATTTCCATTTTTTGTAATTAGTTCATTTAAACTAAATTCTCTTCTATTATCATCAAAAGAATAATCCTCAATTTCATTTTGTGAATTCATATCAATATTATATAAAACAATAATTACTTTATCTCTAGAAAGAATATTTTTTAATTTAAATTTAATAATTTTTGTATTAAGAAATCTTTCATTATTTTTTTGAAGATGATCAAATTCAATAGGATAAGTTAAATAAATCATTTTAGAAGTTTTAATATAATAATTATTTAACAATAAATAAACTTCATAATCTCCTAAAATATCAATACTAATATCAACATAATTATTTTCAATAGTACTATTAAAAATTTCTCCATCTGAATTTTTTAATATAAAAATGGGTTCAATTGAATGTTCAAATCCTTTATAAATAATATCAATTTTACTAATTTTTGGGGTAACTCCAATTAAAAAAGCAAAATCTGTTAAATTAATATCAATTGGAACAAAAGTAAGAAGAAGTTTTTGTGTATTAATAAATATTGAATTATTGTATTGTAAATAATGATTAATAGTTTCATTTGAAGGTTGAATTGTAATATTTTTAATTGATTGGAAATTATATAAAAAATGTTCTGAAACTTCTTCCGATAATTCTAAATCAATTTCTTCTGAATTAATTAATAATTTTGGATTTATAAAATATTCACTTATATTTTTTGTTATTATTGGAATTTTAAATGTTGTATTTATTTCTTCAATTGTTGATATATAATTTGGTGAAAATGTATAAAAACTTAATATTGGAAATTCAATTTCTCCTGAATCAGGATTTTTTGATTCTGTTTCTGTATTATTTTCATATATTATTGAAAATGTTAAGAATCCAAAATAATTTTGATAATTATCAAAAGTTATATTTTCAGTATTTAAATTTGTTTCTTCATGTTCATCATCTATTATTCCTTTTATTGTAATATTATTTAAATTATTATAATTTACAATATTTATTATTAGAGTATTATTTTCATTATTTAAAGAAAATATTATTATTGTGAATTCATATTCATTACAAAAATTTGTTAAATTATCTTCATTTGTATTATATAAACAATAACATATTTTTTTATTATCTTCATTTATAATACAATTTCCTTTATTTTCATCCCATTCTTTATCATTAATTAATTGAAGTTGACAAATTTTTCCTTTCAAACAATAAATAGGAGAATTAGTTTCAATATTTAATAAACAAAATTTGACAAAATTTAAAATAATATAAAAAATCAAAAATAAATTCCCCATATTAAATTAAATTTAAAAAAAATAAAATATTAAACTTTCTTAAAATCAACTTTTTCATATTTAATAAACCAAGTTAAAACAGAAGAAATAAAACTAGTAAAACTTCCAATTAAATAAATAATCATATAATCATCATTAGTAACAATAATACTTTTAGTTAAAATAGGACCTAATAAGCAAGTAAACCCACTAAATAAACCACAAATTCCTAATAAAGTAACAGAATTTTCAATTCCAAATTTTTTATTTATAACATTTGGAAATATAGTAACATGTCCAGCAAAACTTAAAACACCAAAACAACATACTAAAAAATAAGTTTCTACTTTAAAAACAGACCAATAAAAAAATCCACTACAAATTATTTGATTTATACATATAATAAAATATGGTATTGTAAAATTAAATTTATCCATTATTATTCCCCATAAAATTCGACTAAAAGTATTTATTAAAGTATAACATTTTGATAATGTTTGTAAATATTGTTCTTTTATTTTCATAATTTTACCAAATGTTCTATATGTATTTGATAATAAAAAACCAAATAATAAAGTACAACCAACTGTTAATATGCATATTAAAAATTCTTTTGATAATAAACATTCTTTTAATGAAGGATAATCATCTTTTTCTTTATTATTAATTTCTGTATTTGATATATTTTTTAATGAATTATCATCTTCTATTTTTGAATTATTAGTTGAATCATTTGGTAATATTTTATATTGTATATTATCAATATTTTCATTTATTAATTCTTCATTTTTATCTTCATTTTCATAAGGAAAAACTAAAATAATTGAAATGAAACCAACAATAATAACAGAAAATAAATAAAATTTAATATTTTTTAAATAATTATTTGATATTTCTTCACTATAAAAACCATTATCTAAAATTGATAAACTATTTGGATTAATAATATAATCACCAATTGTTGTAAAAATAAAAACAGATAAACCAAAACAAGATAAAATCAAACCTGTAATAATACCTTTATGATTAGGAAAATATTTCCAACAATTTTTCATAGTTTGAAAATAAGTTAAACTATTTGCAATACCAAATAAAATAAATGAAATAATTAAAATATAATATTCAGTAGTAAATTTAAAAATTAAAAATTGTGAAATTGATATTAAAATAATACCAAATATTAATAAAATTCTTGTTCCTAAAATAATATCTAATAAACCTGTTAATGAAGGTAACATATTATGTAATGCAATTCCAATTGCTGGAATAAAATATAAATCTAATTCTTTTATTTCTTTTCCTTTATAATGTAAATATGAATTTAAATAAGGAATAAAATTTGAAAAACCAAAAATATTTCCTATTAATAAATGGGTTAGTATTGAACCTATTAATGAACTTATTCCTTTTATTTTATTGTTTAACATTGTTATTTATGTTTTATAATGTTTTTTTTTTATAAAGAAATATTTTAGTATTTTGATTTGAAAAAATTGTGATAAATTAATTTATTTTTGAATAAGTTAATACAAATTATTATTTTAAAAAAATCTTAAGGAATAAAATTTTCAAAATATATTATTCAAAATAATATCAAACAAATAAATGAAAACTTTAATCAAAATAAGGGCAATGTATTTAAAGAAACATCCATGTGAGCTTTTTTGGAGTTATTTATGTGTTGGAGTAATAATGCTTTTAGTTGGTATAATTAATATAATTAATATGTTGAAGGAACGTATTAGTTTGCAAAAAATCGATGTTTATAAACAAAAATATTCAAATCAAATTGATAAAACAAAATCATATTTATTTAATATTGGATTAATTTCAGAAGATAATCAAATTATTGAATCATTCAAAAAATTTATAAAATCTTATAATAATTTAAATTTATCATTTTTTGATAAAGAAAAAGATATAAATGATTACAATCAATTTTCAGAAATTATTGAAATTAAAAATTTAAATAATACATTTCAAATTAATATAAAAAGACATAAAAATAATATTTATGGAAACATAATAAGAACATATCTTAAATTACCCCCACCACAAAACAAAGAAAATTATTTAAAAAATATTATCAATGGATTTTTATTAAATTATACAAATAATACAAATTCAAAAGATGTTAATATTTATTCACTTAAAATTGAAATAGATACAATTCATCAATCTGCACTTTTATTTTTTGGTGTGATTTATATTTTTATTTATGGATTATTTTTCTTTTCTTTTTCTTTAAGAATGATTGATGAAAGAGAAAAAAAATTAGATTCTTTATTAAATAGATATGGTATAAAAAAATATCAATATTTCTTTT
>JAJJLH010002870.1:0-12378 GCA_023806865.1 Isotricha sp. YL-2021a | reverse complement strand
TTCCTCTATAAGTATTTGCTCCAGTATTTGTTGCTAATAAAATTATAATTTCTTTGTTTTGTTCTTTTGAGAATAAAAAAAACTTTCGAATTTTTAGATTTAAATTTATTAATTCATTTTGATATCAAACCAGCAAATTTTCTTTTAGGTGATAATTTTACAATAAAATTATCAGATTTTTCAGCAACAAAAAAGTTATCAGTAAATCAAAAATATGTAACTTTACAAAATGGAACATATCATTTCATGGGACCTGAATTTTATGATGAAAATAAGGAAGTTTTAGTATCGAAAGCTAAAAAAGTTGATTATTTTGCTTTTGGATGTATATTATTTTATATGATTTCTAGAAAAGATTTAATTGAAGAAATTAAAGACGAAAAAAAAAATCGAATTAAACCAAAAAAAAATGATATTGAAAATTTTATTAATGATGGAATTGAAATTATACATAAATTAAATTATAGTCAAGAATTAAAAAAATTAATATGTGATTTAATTGATATTGATGCTAATAAAAGACCAAATATTAAAGATTTAATTAATAATTATTGGGTGAATAAGGATTATTTATTAATTGAAAAAATTAAAAAGTTGAATTATAATGAAAAATTAAAAATATTTATTGAACTTCAAAAACTTTCTTTTATTTCAAAAGGAATAAAAAGAAGAAAGAAATATTATATAGCATAAACAATATATTATTTTATTGTAAATTACTATGTTAAATATTCAAAAGTAATTTTTTATTTATTATTTCCATTATTAAATTGCATTAAATTAATGCATGAAAAAATATTTGTAAAATTGATTTCAAACTGTTACATAATAGAAAAAAATTATGATTAATTCATTATATAATTCTTTATATTTTTTAGAAGTTTTAATATTATTTTAGGGTTATATATTTATATATTTAAAAATTTATATTAAAAGTATCAAAATATTTAAATGATTTTTTTTAATTGAGTCAAAGGTATTATTTTTATTTTAATAATTATAATAATATAAATATTAAATTTATTCTATTTTCTAAAATTGAAAAACAAGAAAAATTTTATTACATGAAGTAATATTTTGAATAATTTAATAAACTTCCCATAAAAAATTTATAATAATAAAATATTTTACAATAATAAAAAATTTAAAATATATAATAAATTAAAAAACATAATATTAATTAGAATTATTTCTTCATTTTATTCATTAAGTTCAAATATTCCTTCATTTTAATATCAATTATTTGATTTTTGCTAATATTAGAATTATTTACTGAAGAATTATTAGTAGAATTATTTTTTAATGAATTAATAATAGAATTACTGGGTGGTAAATTTTTATTGAAATTATTTTCATTTGACACCGGACAACCAAAATTTATTTTATTATTATTATTTTTCTCTGATTCAAAAATTATTAAATTATCTTGATTATTACTATTTCCTTCTTCAATTACTTGAGAAAATATATTTGATTGAGAAGAAAATGTTGTTGTAATATTTGAAATATTTGACCTTTCTTCTTGAGGATTTAAATTATTTAAATCTGAATCTTCTCTAATAGTTCCAGTCACTATATTTTCATTATCATTTTCTGCTTTATTGTTTGAAATTTCACCTTCTTTTTTTTCAAATAAATTTATTGAATTAGAATTAGATGATTTAGTTATAAAATCATGATATTTATTACTAAGTGTATTTGAAGAACTATCAAAATCCATTAAAACTTTTAGATTTTAATTATTTAATAATCTTTTTTTATTTAAATTATAATTAAGAAATAAAATATTAAATAAGAATAAAATTGAAAAAAATATATAAAATATCATAAATTTTATTAATATTAATTTTTCTTTTAGTTAAAATAAATTAATTCCTTCTTCATCTTCTTTAAATATTTTACTAATAAATATTTTATAAATAGTACAAAGAAAAATAACTCCAAAAGTAAATTCAATAGTAATAATTCTATTAAATTCATATCTATATTCAAAATTTTTAATATTAGGTTCAAATAAAAATAAATTAAAAGAGGAAATATCAGAATTAGTAATAAAATAAATACATATAAACAAAACAATAGTATAATATAAAAAATATAATGTATTTGTATAAATAGGTTTTTTATAAACACATTGCATATTAAATAAAAATAAAACAGTTAAATATTGAAATAAACAATAAAAAAAAATATAACTTGATAAAATACAAATTCCATTTTTTGGTAAAATATCATATTCCCAAAAAATAGAATGTTTTTTAATTAATAAACCAAAATTTATCAAACCAAATATTTCAATAATTATTATTCCAAGAATATTAAATATAAAATATTTATTAAAAATATTTTTTGGAAGTTTTATTTTTGAAATATTATCATAACAATTAGTACAAGAAGATAATAAAATAGGAATTAAAATCCCTAAAAAATCATTAAAAAAAATTTGATTATCATTCATAGTTCTATAATTAATTCTTAAAAAAATAACACTAGAAATTTCAATTAAAGAGCAAATTAATAAATACTTAATAACAACAATTTTATTTTCATAAGAAGCTCTTCCATTTTTAATAATATATTCTAAACAACTAATTGAAGATTGATTAGTATAAAAATGAGATATTAAATTATTTCCTTTTTTTTGATTTATTGAAATTCCAATATCACTTTGAATTAAAGCATTTGAATCATTTGCCCCATCACCGCACATTATAACAATAGTTTTTTTATCATTTTGAAAAAAAGATATTAATCTACTTTTATTATCTGGTAACATTCTATAAAAAATTTTACCTTTAATACGAATTAATTTATCTAAATTTGATATGTAATTTTTTTCCTTTTCTGTTATTAATTTTATTTTATTATTATTATTTTTTATTTTTAAATTTTGTTTTTCTCTTTTTTTAAAATCTAATATTTTTTCTAATATATATATTAAAGCATTTCCACTACAACATATTTTTGAATTTGGATTATTTATTATTTCTTCTATTACTTTTTCAAAATATTTATCTTTTTCTTCAATGTAAAATTCTTCTTTTTCACTTTCATTTGAAAGACTAATTAAATTATTATTATTTTGTATAAGTAATTTATTTATATTTTCTCTTGAACCATTATGAAATAAACTTAAATAACTTTTATTTTTTTTTTCCATTAATTCAAATCTGAATAAATCATCTTTTTTATTTAAAATTTTACATTGTTGTGCTATACTTATTGTAGTAAAAACATTATCTCCAGTTGCAATAACAATTTTACATTTAGATTTATTTAAATTTTTAATATGAATTTTAGTATCTTTTTTCAAATGATTTTGAAAAATTATTAATCCTAAAAAAATCATATTATTTTCTAAATCATTAATATTACTTTTTTTCTTATCAAAACTATTAATTCTTTTAAATGAACAAGCAAGAACACGAAAACCTTTTCCAGTATATTTTTTTAATTGTTCATCTAAATCTAATGGAATAGTATTTTTTAAACAAATTCTTTTTATTTTTTCAGGGGCGCCTTTAGTATAAACATTAATACTTTCATCAATTGAATTTTGTACTACAACTGACATTGATTGAAAATCAGATTTAAATTCATATCTTTCTAAATATTTTAAATAAAATTCAGGTTCAATGTTAATTTTTTTATTTTGAAAAAGTGAATTATTAAATAATGTAGTTTCTGTTATTTTATATGAATTATGAGGTTGAATATACATAAAATTATTATTTGAATCAAATTCTTGATTTAATTCCCAATTCATTACTGAAAATAATTTTTGCTCAAGTGAATTACCAAAATATTCATTATTTATTTTAAAAATATTATGACAACTTGCTACACATTCTGTATAATAAATTATATTATATAATAATGATTTTTGATATGAATAATCCATTTTTTTATTTTCTAATTCACATTTTACTTTATTTGAATAAATATTTTTCCAAAATTTTTTATATATTTTATTTAAAATTGAAGGATTTAATTCTTCATTTCCTAATATAATATTTCCATTTTTATTTAAATTTGTTGGTTTATAACAATTAATTTCTAATGTACTTTCAGTTAAAGTACCAGTTTTATCTAATACAATAATATCAACTTTTCCTGCTAATTCAATTTTATTTTCAAAAATACTATAAATATTATGATTTCTTAATTTCATACAATGATAAAATCTCCCAAATTCAATTGAAATAATTAAAGAAGGTGGAAAAATAATAGAAATATTATCTAAACATTCTAATATTTTGTCTTTAAATTTAAAATTAAATATATTAACACTTTTAATATAATTTTCAAAATTACCTTTATTTATTTCATCTTTTAAAATATTATATTTTTCTCCTTTTTTGGGAATTATATATTTATATTTTTTAAAAACAATAATTATTGAAATTATCCATATTAAAAATATTAATATTCCTAATATTAATAAATCTGAATCAAATTTATATTTATCTGGTTCATGTTTTTCCCAATTTTGTATCATATTTCCTCTATAAGTATTTGCTCCAGTATTTGTTGCTAATAAAATTATAATTTCTTTGTTTTGTTCTTTTGAGAATAAAGAATGTATTTTTGAACCTTGAAATAAAATACTATTTTTATCTATTTGATAATCAAATTTATCATTTTTATTATTTGAATTTATTTCTAATTCTTTTTTTAATCCTAAAGTATTTTCTCCTGTTAAATCACTTTCATTAACTGTACAATAACCTTCTAAAATTATTCCATCACAAGGAACAATTATTAATTTGTTATTTTCTTTTTTTAATATTATTGAATCACCTGGAACAATTTCTTTTGAATTAATTTCTATAATTTTTCCAAATCTATTTACTGAAATTTTACTTGAAATTACTGAATTAATTGAATTTATATTTTGAATTGTTCTATATGATGCAGATATTTCTAAAATAAAAATTAATAATCCTATCATTAATGAATATATATAATATTCATTTATTATCCATATTATTATTGAAAAATAACAATATAAATATTGTATTTTTAAAAATTTGGAAATTATTGTTATTATAATTCTTTTTTCTTTTATTTTTATTTCGTTTTTTGGATATAGATTTTTTAAATTATTATATGTTTTAATATCTGGTATTCCTGATTTCATTTCTAAAAGTTCATTTTTCAAGAATAAATTAGAATAAAAAAATACTGGGAAGAAATAATTATTTTTATCATTATATTTATATATATTTTCTAAAAATTCAAAATATATATCATAATTTAAATATTTTTTAATTAAATTACTTGAATTAGTTTTTTCTTGTCCTTCAATTGTTATTTTTTCCAATTTAAAATAAGCCCAATTTTCTAATGTCATTTGTGGATTCATTAATTTTCTATAAGAATTATCATTTTCTTCATTATTATATTTAAATTCCATCAATTCATTACTTTTAAAAATTTCACTTTCAATTTCTTTTTTTTTTTCAAATCTTAATGAAATAATATATATTCTTTTAGTTTTAGTAATTATTTTTATAAATTGAGCTTCTTTTATATTACAAGCTTGACATGATAAAATAATAAATAAATTTGGAAAAATAAATTCTTGAATTAAATATATAATTCCTAAAGAAAGAAAATATAAAATAATTTCAAAAATATGTTTATACTTATTAATTTTCCATAAACTTGCATTTTTAATATCTAAATCAACCATACTATCATGTGTACAATTTTTTTTTGATTTTTGCCTACTTTTAATAATTATATCATTAAAATTCATAAAAATTTCCAAAAAAAAATATAATAAAAAAAAAAAGTTAAAAAAAATTTAATTTAAAAAAAATAAAAAATAAAATAAAAATAAATCTTATTTAAAACAAATCAACATTATAATTATATAAAAATATATAAAAGAAATAAATGTTCCAATTTCCAAATGGAATAGATAAAGAATATTGTATATTAAGATATGCAATATTAGCTCAAGGAGGAAATAGAAAATTATACCAACAAGCCCAATTAACAGAAATAGGAAAGAAATTAGGAGAAGAAATAAATAATAATCACTGGTTAGCATTATTAAATGATATATTAGATATTGAAAAAAATCCTTATCCTGAATTATCAATTATAGGAATAAAACAAAGTTACACTAAAAGAAATAAACCAAAAGAAACTGAAAGTTTTAATAGAGATGAATATTTTTTTTTTAAAGATATTTTAACTAAAGATGTTCAATCTAAAGCTTTAGATATTATGAAAAATGCATGTGCATTTTATAATAGTGGTCATTTTCAAAGATATAATGAAGTTTTTTATAGATATATTAGAATATTAAAAGATGTTAATGATTATGATTTAGATGAAATGATTACTAAATATTTTGTTACTTGTGTTTTTTTAAAACAATTTAATGAATGTAAAGAAAATTTACAATTTATTATGAAAAATCCTCATTTATATGATTATAATATTTATATCTTTTTACTTAATTTAATTGAAGGGAAATATAGTGATGCTGTTAAAAATATTTTAACTATAAAAAAAAATATTCCTGAAGTTATTTTTGATAAAATGTTTAAAGAAGAAGAAATTGCTTTGTATATGGCTATTATTTTATTATTAAATTTCAATGAAAATTTATATAAAGAAGTTTTAACTCAAAATGAATGTTTAGTATATAAATTAAATGAATTACATCCAAATATATTTGAATTATTAAATTTATATAATAATTGTGAATATGAAAAAATTCTTAATATAATTGAAGTTTTAAAAAAAGAAAAATTCTCAAATGATCCTATTTTTTGTATGATATCAGATTCAATTGATAAGAATATTAAAACAAATATATTAAAAGAAATATTAAAAATTAGTTCTGCTGTTGAAATAAAATATTTAAATGGTTTATTAAAAATGACTAAAAATGAAATTGAAAATTTAATAATTGATTTAATTGATAATCATCAATATAATATTATAATTGATGATATTAATGAAATTGTTTATTGTAAAGATACAAATGAAATTGATAATACAATGCAATTATGTTTAAAAACTAGTCAGAAAAATTTATCAAAAATTTTTGATTTTATTTATAAATATACATTAGAAGGGAAAATTTCAAAAAAAAATCTTGGTTCTGAAAATTTAGAAATAGAAAATTTAGATGAAAAAATGATGGATGAAGATTATAAAAGGAAATATCAAATATGGGGTTAATCAAATGGATTTTAAGTTTATAATTATATAAAAATTTATTATTTACTAAAAAGTATTTAATAAAAATTTTTTATTTATAATTTTTTAATAAAAATTAATTTTAATATGAATAATAGATAAATGTCAAAATTATTTTA
Organism: Isotricha sp. YL-2021a; assembly: GCA_023806865.1. Taxonomy (NCBI): domain Eukaryota; phylum Ciliophora; class Litostomatea; order Vestibuliferida; family Isotrichidae; genus Isotricha; species Isotricha sp. YL-2021a. The sequence continues at coordinate 5,038 of JAJJLH010002870.1, read as the reverse complement.
AATATAAAAAAATATGTAATAAAAAAAATATAAAATAAAAATATATAATTGAGTTTTTTAGATAAATAATTCTACTAATTTTTTAATGTTTTATTATTTTTAATTATAATTTATTTTTTATTTTTTTATTATATATTATTTAATTGTTAAAATTTAATATTAATTATTATATGTTATAATAAAAAATAAGTTATATAATGGAAAGAAGAAGAAATAAACAAGTATTATATAAAAGTAATTTTAATTTTCCTGAAGAATTTCATACTCTTCCTCCAATAAAATTAAAAATAAATGAATGTTCAAAAGAAATAGATGATGATTTAATAACTTTAAGAGATGAAACAATATTTTCAAATAAAATAAAAAAAAACCGTTTATCAATTAAAATATTTTCTAATTATAAAAAACAAAATTCAATTAGAAAACGAAATATAACTCAATCAAATCAAAAAACAAAAAGTACATTTGAAAAAACAAATAAAACTTTTACTTTAAAAGATGATCCTTATAAATTAAAAATTAAAAAAAAATTAAAATTTAAAACAATTGAAAATGATAAAGAAGATTTAGAAAAAATAAAATTAAATTTGAATTTAACTACAACATTAAAAGATATAAAAATAGATAAAAAAAAAATAATGAAAGATTTAAATGAAATAGATGAAAAAAGTATATTAACAAATAATATTTTAATAAAGAGAAATAAAGATCATGATAAAAATATTTTTAGAAAAATGAGAAAAAAAATTAAAAGTGATAAAAAAAAACTTTTTATTGCAGATGAGGAAGATTTAAAACCTGAAAAAGTAAAACCTTTTGATATTCTTACTAAAAAAAATATGTTTTATTCAAATTTAGATAAAATGATTAAGAAAATTAAAGAAAGTAGTCTATCCTCTGATGTTATTGTTAAAAATATGAAAAATTTAAATAAAAATAAACATAATTATTATAGAAGACAAAAAGATATTGAAATTCAAGAAAAAGGTTTTCAAAAATTTGAAGATGTTATTAAAAATGGTGATTTAATAAAAAAAACATATGATAAAAATTATGAAAAAATACAACAAAAATTAAAAGAATATGAAGAATAAAAATTCATATAAAATAAAAATAAAATTAAATAAAAATTTATTTAAAAAAAAAAAGATTTTTTTTAAAACATTTTTAATTTAATTTCAAAAAATTATAAATAAAACATAAATCATTATTTAAGATTTTTGAGTAATTTTATATCCAGCAATAGAAATAACTAAATCATAATATTTACTATCATTATAAAAATGAGTAACTTGTCCATCAGCAGTATTATCAACATACATTGCACTACCATAATTTAATGCAGCACCAACTTTTTGTTGAAGTAAAACTGTAGCAGAATATTTAAACATTTTTTTTAATTTATGTAATTCTCTATATAAATCATCAATTATTGTATGTGTAAATTCTTTAAATTGAGTGACGTTTAAATTTTTTTCTGGTTGGCAATCAGCTTCAATAACATCTAATATTACTTTTTTAATTAAATCTTCTTCAAAATCTCCATCTTCTGCCATTTTTATCTTGTTTATAAGTTATATTAAAATTTATATTTTTTTTTTTATTAAAAACTGTTATGTAATAATATAAAAAAAATGGCTTCTTATTATTCTTTAAAGAATATTAAAGTTAATATTGAATATGAAGGAAAAAAAAAATCATCTGAAGTTCCTCCTTATAAACCAATAAGTTATATTAAAGAAATTGCTATGGAATTATTTAATTCTATTCAATCAGAAATTAAATTATTTTTTGGTAATCAAGATATTAGTGAATATGAAGAATATATAATTGGTGATTTTTTTAAAAGAAAAAAATTGATTAATATTAAAGTAGAAGAATTAAATCCAAAAGAATTTAATAATATAACAAATATTAATAAAAATCAAATAAATAAAACAAGTTTAATATGTAAATGTTTTAGAGATGAAATATCAAATTTTTGTAGAAATTGTAAAGAATTTATATGTAATTCATGTAGAGTAAATTCAATTCATTTAAATCATAAAATAACTCAAGTTGATATTGATAATTTAGTTGAAAGTGTAAAATTATATGCAATAACATTAGAAAGTGAAATTCCTATAAATTTACATAAAACAGAAGAAAATTATTATAAATTTGAAAAATATAATAAACAAAATGATATTCAATCAAAACATGAAATTATAAATGAAAAAATTGATAATGCTTTAAGTATTTATAATAATTATATGGAGCATTTAAAAGATGAAAATGATGATATTGAAAATATAATTAATGAATATAATTCTGAAACTTATAATATTAGTTTAGATATTGAAGATATTATAGGTGAAATAAATGAAAAGTATATTAAACAAAAGAAAAAAATGAATGAAGATGAATTTCAAGAATATTTTAGAAAATTAAGTGAAAAAGAAGAACCTTTAATAACTCATTCATATAATATTATTCCTTATTGTGTTAATGATGATATAAAATTAAAAATGAAAAATATGTATGATAAAATAGGAGAAATATTAGATTTAGCTTTAAATTCAGAGTCACCATTAGGTATAAGTAATGAAATTAATGATTTATATAATTTTGTTTTGTTACATCAAAATTATGAAGAAGATGAAGAAGAAAAAAAAGATAATGAAATTGAAGAATATAATGATAATAATATTGAAGAAAATGAAAAAAAAAATGAAGATAATGAAAATAATAATGAAGATAATGAGAATAATAATGAAGAAAATGAAAATCATGATAATAATAATGAAGAAATTGAAAATAATAATTTAAATAAAAATGATGAAAATAATAATATTGAAGGACCAAAAGATGCATCTGTTCAAAAAAATGATGATGAAAATACTGAGAATCAATTAAATGATGTAATAGATAAAAAAACTTTAGAAGAAAAAGAAAAAAATAATTTAAAACAAAATGGAATAATAAATAATAACGATAAAATTTATATTGAAAACGAAGAAATTGACAAACAAAAACCTTTATAAATTTAAAAAATAAAATTTTTAATTATTCATAAATAAAATGTATAAAAAAATTTTTATGTAATAATATAAAAATTAAATTAACAAAAAAACGACATATTTGTAATATTATTTAAAAATTCATATAAATAATATATAAAGATCCTCATTTAATAAGCATTCATTGGAAAAAATATAATATTTTAATAAATAATAAATCACAAAATAAAAATAAAATATATTTCAAAAGTATAAAAAAGAAAAAAAATAATGGAATCTTTTTCAAAAGATTTAGATATTAATGAAGAATCAAATGAAAGTTCATCATCATATAATCCAAATATAAATTATTCAATTTCACTTAATTTAGATTCAAATTTAGATGAATCATCATGGACAATTGAAGAAGAATTCCTTTTTTTTGAAGGTCATTATATAATAGGAAATAAATGGACTTTTTTAAGTCAATTATTTCCTAATAGAACTCCAAAACAAATGAAAAATCATTTTTATTCTTCAATTGTTAAAACTCTTAGAAAAGTTCTTAGAAATAGAATTCAACTTAATTTAAAAGATACTATTATTTCTTATTATTCTATTATTTATATTAAAAGTTTATTGCATAATTTAAATTTTTTGATTTCTAAATATAAAAAAAAAGATTCTGATGATAATAAAAATGTTACTTTAAAAAAAATTATTTTTAATAATAATATTAGTTTTGAAATGATGAATAATTATCAAATTAAACTTGAGGAATTCATTATAATGCAAATTAAGAAATTATACAAAATAAATTTTGATATATCAAAATATAAAATTAATAATATTTTTAAGGAAATAATTAAAATAGAAATCTTAATTAAATGTTCAAAGATTTTTCATTCGAATATTTTATCTTATAATGAATCAATTAAAATTTGTCAATTTTTTTCACAAAATTTAACAAAAGATAATATAAATACATTTATTATAAAAAAGAATAAAAATAACTAGTACTTAATATAAAGTTGTTTTTATTCTCTTTCTTTTCAAAAATGATATATACATATTTATGTAGATATATCTATAAATGGGCATTTTAAAAATGAAAACTTTCTAATGATATAAAAATGTGAATAAATTTGATAAATCTTGATATAAAAATTAGGTATTGAGCATAAAAATAATAATTGGAAATAAATGTGAGGTAATTATTATAAATATTTAAAATAATCTTTTATTAATAAAAATAATTAAAGTTTTAAATTATATAAAAAGGTATAGATTAAATTTATTTAAAAAATAAAAAATAAATATATAAAAAAAATTTTAATTAAACATTATTCTAATCACTTGAAATCCCTTCTTTAGATTCATATGAATTAGTATTATTAACAGTTGCAGATTCTCCTTCAAATTTTAAATCTAATTCATCCTTAGAAGAAATGATTCTATTATTATTACAAGAAAAAGTCCAATCAACTTTTTCTTTATTAATATAAAAATTCCACATTTTACCTTTTTTAGGATTATCTTCATTTTCAATTGAATAACCTGCTAATCTTTGAATATAATATTCAAAACTATCTGATTCTTTATTATATACTGATATAAAATTTGCATCTAATTCATCTTCTTGATAATTACTAAAAAAAAAAGAATTAAATAAATTTATTATTGTTTCTCTATCATTTATTGAATAATGAAATAAAATTTTTACATTCTCTGAATCAGGAGTATGAATTTTTAATACAAATTGATTATTTCCTTTGTTTTTTTGACTTATTATTATTTTTGTTCCGTCTCTTGAACAATTACATCCCATTTTTTAATTTACTTTTATTATTTCAAATATTTTTATTTCTTTTTTTTAATTATATCAAAAATAAATAAATTGAATTTTTAAGTTTATTGAATATAAGATTATATGATTTAAAATATAATTTATTCATATACAAAAACAATTTCATTTTTTTTATTAATAATTAAAATTTTTTTATTTTTTAATTTATAAGGATCATCTTTTAAAGTAAAAGTTTTATTTGTTTTTTCAAATG
>JAJJLH010002869.1:0-12381 GCA_023806865.1 Isotricha sp. YL-2021a | reverse complement strand
TATTTAAAGAGGTTTAATTGAGGTTTAATTTTAAAAATAAAAATAAAAATATCAATTTATAATAAACAAAATAACAACATTTTTGATATATGTTTTTTCCATTATTATCTATTTTTTTTAACTTTTAAGTAATTGTTTAAAGAGACATAATAGAATAACGATTGAATTTGAATAAGTTCAAAAATCAAAATTCTCATTTGAATCCATATATTTTACCTTAATAAATAGATTTTTTTGCCAAAAATTAAAATATAGTTTCCTTTTATAATAGGATATATAATATAATAAATTGATAAATTTTCCTGATAAAATATTAATGAAGTCTAATTTTAAAGAGTAATTTTAAGGAGTTATAACATAATTAAATTTAAAAATGTTTGACTTTTTATAAATTATGATTTTTCACCTATAATTCATTATTTATTGTTGAAGTTTTTTATTTTAACTATTATTTAAAATTTCAATAAAATATTCTTTTATATAATTTTTATTTTTTTTATAAATAAATAGTACTAATAAATATAATCATATTATTAAAAGATATATGAAGAAAATTAATTATGATGATAATGAATCAGAAACAAAAAATATTAATAATGAAAATGATTATATATTAAATAAAGATATTGATAAAAATAATAAAATTAATTTAGAAAGAAAAGAAAATCAAAATAAAGAAATAAAAAGTATTTGTTGTTTTAAAAATTTAATTCAAAGAATAAAAAACACAAAAATATCAAAAATAGCAATTAAATTCTTAATAAAAACAAAAGAAAAATTTTCAAAAGGAATAGATATATTTTTATTTCAAGAAATTCCTTCAATATATATATTCCTAATCAATTTTATTTCTTTGGCTTTTTATTTTTTAGGTCTTGAAGACTGTGGAAAAGATATAACTGAATGTATGTTTAAAAAAGGAATGAAATTTTTTATAAGAATAGGAGTTTTTGTATTAATTTCTTCAATATTTTTTGGTTTATTTATTGTATTAGTGATATATCAAAAAAAATATTATTATCATTTTTTATATGTAATACCAATTTATTTTATTTATTTTTTTGGTTATACAGGAACTGATGTAGATGAACATGGATTATATAATACAATGGGATGGATATTTTTTACTTTAATTACAATTCCAGTTTTATTAGTTATTATTTATATTTTATCATTTATTAAAACTAAAAAAATCAAACATTTAATCATTTTGTTATCAATGGTTACATTTTTAATTATATTTTATTTTTCATATCAATCTCAATTTCCGTGTGATGATTGGAATGTAGGAATAAATAATACAAGAATTAATAATGATAAAAGGAAATATAAATGTTATATTAAAGTACCTAAGGTTTGTTATATTAAAAAATTTAATGGTACTTTTGATATATCAAAATATTTTAGACCAACTTGTAATGATGATTCAATAAGAAGAAATGAATTCACTACTTTTAAAATTGCCTTAGGTGTTAGATTTCATGATGATTGTAAAAGATATGGTTATCCAATTACAACCAATGATTATTTTAAACCTCAAAAATTCCAATCTCTAAATGATTTTGTTGATTTTGTTAATAATCATTCAATTCCAATGACTTTATTAAAAACAGAAAAATATAAAAATATACCTGAACCTGAAGTTGAAATTGAATTTAAGAAAAATAATAGAGGAACTATACATATAAAAATAAATAGAAATGAAACATTAATAAAAGAAAGAAAAAAAATAGCAGAAAAAGTAAAAAGTTTATATAATAATGTGTTAATATTATATTTAGATACAGTATCAAGAATGCATTTTTATAGAAAATTAAAAAAAGTAGTTGAAATATTTAAACCATATTTTAAATATAATACAAATGAAAATGAAAAAAAATTTAGTGCATTTGAATTTTTAAAATATAATTCATTAAAAGCATTTACAGTAGATTGTATAAGAGCAATGTTTTATGGTCAATCAATAAAATATGAAACTAATGGTACAAATTTAGTAAAATATTATAAAGAGAGAGGATTTATTACAGGACATACTGGTACTACTTGTGGAAGAGAAATATTTTCTCAATCACCATTATCATATGATTTAAATTATGATAATTATGATCATGAAATGATTTCATTATTTTGTGATCCAAATTTTTTTTCAAAAAAATATAGTATAACTTATGGAGTTAATTCTGTAATGCAAAGATGTTTATATGGTAAACCTGCATTTCATTATGCAATGGAATATACTAAATTATTTTGGGATGCTTATAAAGATAGTAAAAAATTTTTTAGAATTCATATTAATGAAGGACATGAGACCACTATGGAATTAATAAGTTATTTAGAAAATGATTTTGCTGAATTTATTAAATATTTTTTTGATAATAATTTATTAAATGATACTGCAATTTTTTTTTTGAGTGATCATGGAAATCATTTTTTTAATTTTTGGACACTTGTCAATAATGCTGAATATAAAGGAGAATCAGTTTTACCTATTTTATTGATAATATTACCTAATAATAAAAAATTATATGAAAGTGGATTATATGATAATTTATATGAAAATCAACAAACTTTTATAACTGCATATGATATTCATGATACTTTTATTCATCTTGCTTATTCTGATTTTAATGATATTAGTACAAAAAAAAATGGATTTATTTATAAAAAAGAACATCATTATTCACCAAGAGGAGAATCTCTCTTCAATGCTATTGGTCAGGAAAAAAGGTATTGTGAAGGTTATGATAATTATTTTCTTAATCTAAAAACATGTCAATGTCGTAGATGGTAATAGGAAAAAATATATATATTTTAGATGACATTTTTTTTCCCATTCATATTTATTGTTTTTTTTTAATAAATATAATTTAAATAATATAAAAATAACAATCATTCAATTTTCAATTTTTTAATATATCATTTATTATAGAATACCCATATTTCTTTATTCGTTAAAAAAATTTTGAAAGAATTACAATTTAAAAAATTTTTATTATGTGATTATTTAATTATTTAAAAGCTTATGAAAAAATAAAAAAAAATTTAAAAAGATATTGTATATTTGAAAAAAAATATTATTCAAGGTCTTGAAAATATAATTAAAACAATAAAAATAATAAAAATAATTATTACAAATGAAATAATAGAAAATAATATAATTCAAAAAGAAAAAAAAAATTAATATTTAAAATTTGATGCAGGACAATTCAATTATGAAAAAACTTTAATATTTAATTAAAAACATTAATCAAAAATATTGAGATTTTGTTTTATAATTACAATTAATTTTAAGTCATTTTTATACTGATTTAATTATTAGAAATATATGAATGATGTGTTTTTCATATTATTGTATTTTAATTTTATCTGATTTACTAAAGTTATTTATTCAATTTTAGTTAATTTTATTATTAATTTATTTTAAAAGTATTATAATAATTATTTAATTCAAATTGCTTTTGAATAAAAAGATAATAAAGATTCACTTAGAAAAATGTAAAAAAATTCAAAATCCCTTTATGATAGATTTAATTTTTTTATTTGTATTATTTTTTCTTTAGAATATTTTTTATTTTTGTACTGTTTTTTGTGGTAATTATTCTAATTATCAAAAATTTTTAATCATTTTAGTATTGGAAAATTTATTAATAAATTTAATGTTTTTTATATTTTTTTATTTTATTATTATTTTGTTAGCATTTATCCCTTTGAAAAAAAATCATAATATATTATTTTAGATTTTTTATAAATGACAAAAAAATAATAAATTGAAAAATAAAATAATTATTTATTTAACTTTGTCAAATTAATTTAGCTATTTGTAAATAAAAGAAGCAAATATATTTTAAGATATTTTAATATATATTTGAGATTATTTGAATATTCATGTATATTATTTATTTTGGAATTTCTTGACTTGATGAAATTGTATGAGTTGTAGAATAATCATATGTCAATTTAAAAGAAGAAATTTCAATTATCATTATCCTTTTTTTATTAATTAAAATAAATATTGAGTTTTATTAATAATTTTTAATGATAAAAAAAAATCATAAAAAATTATTTAAATCGAAAAATAAATAATACAATATATAATAAATTAACTTTGATTTTGAATTATTATAATAGTTTTTGTTTAAAATTTAGAAATTTAAAAAATTATAATCTCTATTTTAAATTATATAAAGTTAAGATAAAAATTAAATAGTAATTAAAAAAATTAAATTATTTATAATAAATATATCTATATAATAAAATATCCATTTTTTATTGTTTAATTATCATTTTTTTGATTTCCATAATGAAAAAATCATAATTTTCTTGAAAATAATTTATATCAGTTTTAATATCTAAAATATAAAAATCAAGATCTATTTTATTATCAGAAAATCCAAAAAATTCAAATAAATTTTTTGCTCCTTTATATTTCATTATCATATTTTTTAATGTTTTACTATTTTTCCTTATTTTATAAAATTTTTCCACTCCTTGATGATTTAAAACATTTAAAAATACTCTTTCTAAAACTGTAATAATTTCTAAAAATGTTTTAATTTCCTGTGTTTCATCCCATAAATTTTTTAATTCTTCTTCAATTTTTTTTGAAAAATTTAAATTAAAACTAAAATAATTATTATTTAAAGATAAATTATTTTTAAACTGATTCTCTAAATGAATTGGAAATAAATCTTTGATATATTTTTTATTTAAAAAAAGTGGGATGATATTCTTTATATTTTCTATAATAATTTCACTTTGAGTATATTGACTCTTTTTATTTAAAGGAAAATAAAATAAATTACATAAAAGAATTGAAATCCATTGTGCTAAAATATTATCATCAACTATTTTTTTATTGTATAATATAATAAAAGTTCCTTGGTTTAATAATATACTTTTAATTATATTAATTAATTTTTTAAGTTGATTTGAATTATTTAATCCTGTGTAATTATAATTTATATAATAAATCTGCTCATAAATTTCATAAGAAGAAATATTTGTATTATTATGGAAATCCAAATCTAAAATACATTTTATTTTTAAATCAATTAAAAAGTTATATATGGCAGGGTCAATATTATTACTTTTAATATCATCTTTTTTAGAATCAATAAAAATAAAATTGTTATTATTTAAATATTTTATTTCTTTAATTGAAAATAAAATATTTGGATAATCATTGAAGCAATTGTCATCTAATTTTTTATATAAATGATATATTATTGGTTCAAAATAACAAAATTCATCACTTTCATTAAGAATTTGAGATATAATATAATATTTTATATTTATTTTTAGGTGATTAATTATTGAAATTAATTTTGAAATTTGAAAGTAATTTTCATAATCATTTGGAATTATTATTAAATTTTTTCCTTTAAGAAACTTTTTAAAAATATTCATTTTTGAAGTATTAAAATTTTCTATTGAATCAATTGAATAATTCATACTTTTAAATTTTTTTAAAAAATTTTCATTTTTTTTATCATTTTCTCTCAAATCATAAATTATATAATCACATTGAGTAAAATCATCTTTATAAAATTTCATAATATTCCAAAAATATTCTAAATTCATTATAAAAACTCCATTTGATATTGAATTTTCAGTTAATTTCATTATATTTGATATTAATTTTGATTGTAAATTTTTATATTTTAAAATTTTTTCGCTTGCTTCATTTTCATAATCTTTATATAAAACATTTGAAATATTAGAAAGATATTCAGGATGTAATAAACCATTATTATTTTCAATAGGAATATATCTCATCATCATTTCACCATCTTTTTCAAAATTATAATTCCTACTTCCACCACAACAACCACCCATAAAAAAATTAAATTAAAAAAATGAATAGAAAAAAAATTATTCCATTAAAAAAAAAAAATATAAAAAATCTAATTCTAAAAATCCAATAAAATAATATAAAAAAATATATAAAAAAAATTAAAAAAAAAATAAAAAAAAAATCATATTAACACAAAAAAAAATGGACAAAGTAGCAATAGTAATAGATAATGGAACAGGTTACACAAAAATGGGTTATGCAGGTAACTTAGACCCAGACTTTGTAATCCCAACAGCAATAGCTGATTTAGAGAAAAAAAGTACATTATCAGTATCAACAAAAAACGATGAATATAATTATTTTATAGGAGATGAAGCAATAGCAAAAGCACGTGAATCAGACAAGCATAAATTAATATACCCAATGCAAAAAGGAGTAATAGAAGATTGGGATTTAATGGAAAAATTCTGGCATCAATCAATATACAATAAATTAAAATGTGATCCTCAAGAACATTATTTTGTATTAACAGAACCTCCTATGAATCCTCCTGAAAATAGAGAAAATATTGCAGAAATTTTTTTTGAGACTTTTAATGTTCCTGGCCTTTATATTGGAGTACAAGCTGTATTTGCTCTTATTGGTTGTAATGCTACTTTTGATAAAGATACTGGAGCTGAGAAGATTGAAATGGATGAAGATCAAAAAAAAGCTATTAAAGATATGACTGGTGTTGTTATTGATTCTGGTGATGGTGTTACTCATGTTGTTCCTATTTGTGATGGTTATGTTCTAGGAAGTAATATTAAACATGTTCCTATTGCTGGAAGAAGAATTACTAAATTTATTGAAGATATGATTAGGGAAAGACAAGAGAAAATTAATGTTCAGGATTTATATTATGCTGCTATGGATTTAAAGGAAAAACATGGTTATATTGCTAAAGATATTATTGAAGAGTTTGGGAAATTTGATGAGAAAAAATTAGACAATAATAAATATATTCAAAATAATCGTTTTAAAAAATTTGAAGGTATAGGAAAAATATCAAATCAACCTTTCTCAATTGATATTGGATATGAAGTTTTCTTAGGTCCAGAATCCTTTTTCTCTCCAGAAATAATTGATAAAGATTTCAAAGCTGGATTAGATGAAAATATTGATATTACAATTCAACAATGTCCAATTGATTATAGAAGGAAATTATATTCTAATATTGTTTTTTCAGGTGGTTCTACACAATTTAAAAATTTAGATAAGAGATTATGTAATTGTCTTCAAAAAAGAGTTGATGATAGATTAAATAAATATACTGAAGGATCTAATAAACCTAAAGGAATTAAAGTTAATGTTACTAATAGTTTAGCTCAGAAACATGTTGTTTGGCTTGGGGGAAGTACATTTAGTAGTCAACCTGCTTTTGCTAATACTGTTCATAAAAGAGAAGAATATTTAGAAAAAGGACCTGCTTGTTGTAGATTTAATCCTGTTTTTGGGTTTTCATAAATGGATTTTTTATTTTTTTTTAAATTGATTTTTAAAAAAAGATGATTTTTAAAAATTAGTTTATTTAAATTTATTTTTTTTATTTTTTGTTTTTATTTTAATGATTGATAATGATTTAATTTAAATAAAAAAAGAAATTTAAATAATTATTATTTTATATAAATTATAATTCATTTAGCTAATATTAAGGAAAATAATTAGCCATCTTTTATCTTAAACTAATTAATACATTTTTAAAATACATAAAATTAACTATTTTATCTATAAATTATGAATATAAAATCTTACAAAATTTATTTTGCTCCAACATTTATTATGATTTTCTTAATTTAAAATATCTGAAATTGAAAATCTATTATTATATATTAAATTTGGGAATTCATGAATAATTATTTATATAATTAATTAAAATATCCTATTTTTTTATTTTCAATTTTCAAGATCTGTTGAAATTTTTGAAATAATTTCTTTTTTCATTTTCATCAATTCAATTCTAACATCATTTATATGATTAGATGTAACTTTTTTCAAAATAGGAATTAATTCTTTTAATTTACAATCATTTTTATTTTCTCCATCAAAAGTTTTAATTAATATTGCATTTTCTTTTTGTAATTTAAAACTTTGTGGTAAACTATCTATAATAATAACTTTTGATAAATCTCTTCCTAATTTACTTAAATCTTTTACAAAATCATCATTAATTAAAGTTAAATATCCCCTATATAAAATTTTATCAAAATATTTTTTGTCTTTTTCAATTATATTTATAATAGGTTCAACATATTCTTTAATTCCAATAGTAAAAATAATAATTTCAAAAATTTTTTTTATTTCATTTAAAAATAAGAATAAATTTGGTCTAAATTTTAATATTCCTCTTCCTAAATCATCATATTTCAAATTTATTAAAATATCATCCAATTCTAATATTAATGTAAATTTTTTGTCATTGAATAATTTTTTATTTAAATAAGGATTTTTTAAATTTGAGTTATTTTCTCTATTAAAATCCAATATCCCTTCTTTAAAATTAGAATCTTCATTAATTATTTTTTTAAAAAATATATTTAAATTATTAATATTAATTTTTGAAATTTTATTGAAATAAAAATTTAAATTTGAATTAATTATTTTTTCTTGTTTTTCATTTTCAAATTGATTCAAAATAGTTTCAATAAGTAAATTAATTGTGCAATTACCCTTTTTTAATAAAATAATATGCTCATTTAAGTTAATAATATTACTTAATTTAGATGAAATTATTTCCTTTATTTTACAAAACCAAAAATTATCTTTTGGAAAATATTCTTTAATCATAAATAAAATATAATCACAAACAATTAAGAAATTTTGATGAACTTCATTAATTAAATTTTCTAATAAGAATAAATTACATTGATTTAAATTAAAGTTTCTTAAAACATTATATATCAATATAATTGAAAATAATTCTAAATTTGTTGCCTCATGTGCAATATCAAAATTCATTTTATTTTCATTTTTTTTAAAAAAAAGTTCAAATTTCCCTCCAAAAGAAGTATATACATAAAAATTCCACCATTCAATACAATATTTATATTGAGGTTTTTTATTTTTTAATGATGTTAATATATAAAATAATTTTTCTTCTAAAACTATCAAATCCTCTAATTCAATAATTATATTTTCTATTTTATTTTGAATATTATTATTAACATTATTTGAAATTTTCTTTTTTATAAAAGTTGAATTATATAAAATATTATTATTTGTGCTCGCATTTTCAATTTTTTCTAAAATTAAATTTTTTTTATTAAAATAATTTTCAATTTTATAAGGAATATTATTATTATAATTTATATTACATATTAAAGAAACATTATTTGATTTTTTAAAGAAATTATTTGATGAATTTAATTTTTGAAATAATATATTTTTATGATAAGTATTTAAAGGTGAATTTGATGAATTACAACTTTTAAAATTATTATTTCTTCTAAAAATATTGTTTTCTCTTTGTGATTTTGAAGAAAAATAAGAAGCATAATAAACTTTTCCATTATCTACTTTATTTATTTTTTCTTTGTTATTTATTTTATTAGTTAAATTATTATTTTTATTTTTCAAAAAAATTTCATTTATTGTATTATTATTATTTATAGGTGATGTATTAATTATTTTTATTCTTAAATTTTTATTGTTACTTTGATTACTATTTAAATTTATGTTTTCTTTATTTTCATTTCTTTCTGGGTTCTTCTTTAAAAATAAGTATTTTTTTATGGCGTAAAGTCCATTGTCTTTTTTAATTAATTTAATTCTTTCATTTGGTATATAATTTATTCTTTTTTGTTGGATATTTTTTTTATCAAATTGTTTATTTTCTTGAATTAATTCATTATATGTTGAATCACTAGAAATATTAGATGAAATTGAAAAATCTTTATTTTTTTTATTTTTTTCTTTTTCTGAAATCAAATTCTTAATTCCTTTTTTATTTTCTTTTTCATTGTAAAATATTATTGAACTAGTTCTTATTAAATTAACTGATTTACTTCTTTCTTTTATTGTTATTATTTTTGAATCAATTTGATTTAAATTAAGCAAATTTTTTGAATATTTTTGATTTATATATGATTTATTTAAATTATTATTTTTTGAAATTTTTTTTCCAAAAAATAAAACATGATTTTTGTCAAAAATTGTTTTCATTTTATTTTAAATTTAAATTAATTTTTATTCAAAAGATTTAAATATTTAATTATATATTATTTTTATAAAATCAAAATATATTATATAATTAGAATAAAAATCAAATTCTATAAAATTAATTAATAATATGAGAAAAATATACATTTAGTATTATTAATAATTAATTGTATAATTATTAAAAATTAATTATTTATTTCAAAATGAAATATATTGATTCAATAGAATATCCTAGTTTGTATAAAGATGAATCATTGAATAAGAATTATAATCAAATGATTTATAAAATGAAAATTTTAAACCAATAAATTAAACATTCAACAAAAAATTCAACTAATCAAAATATGAATAAAAAATAATTTATTTTTAAACATCTTTAATTAAACATAAAAAGTATAAATCTAGCCAAATTGAGTTCATTTCATTTCACATAATATCATTAATAAATCATATCAATGAATTGATCAAACTTTCCAAATTTTCCTAAGTACTTCATCTGTAATAGTTTTATTATCAGAATCAACAAAATATTTATAATAAATTTTTTGAATTTCTGTTTTTTATAATTTTTATCAACTATTCATCTTCAAATTTTTCTAAAAAAATTCTTTATATTCATTCCATATTATGGATTTTAAAATTGTTTAATAAAGTATTATTTTATATAATTTTATTATAATTCAATTTATTAATTGTTTCTCCTATTAATGAAGATAAAATTATTTTTCCTTTTTCATCCAAAACAAATAATTAAAATAAACTTCTTATCATTGTTTCTAATTCTCATTCACAAAAATCATTTTTTCTTGATATTTTGATGATAATTTTGATTTTTTATAACTTTAAATCATTTATTTCTTCATATTGTTTTATAATTTTTTGGATTTTTTATTTTCTTTTTTTTTTGATGTTATGTTTTTTATAAATTTTTTTTTTATTGGTATTTTTAATATAATTATATTTTATATTTTTGATTTTTTTGATTTTTCAAGTATTTATATTAAAATATGATTTTTTTTTTCTTTTTTGTTATTAATTATGTAAATTGTCTTTTTAAATTTTATTTTGTTAAAAAATTTTTACCAAAAGATGTTGGGAAATCAATTAATTATCTTGATTATCTTTATAATAATGATTTAAATACAGAACTTTTGATTGGAAATCCTCCTCAAAAAATACCAATGACTATAAAATATGATAAAGAACAATTTTATTTAGCAAGTCCATTAGCAAAGGGAATATATAATCATAATCAATCAAATACATTTTATTCAAATTTTTCAGAATTGAATTATACAAAAGATGGAATTGAAAAGGGATTTATTTCTACAGAAAAAATAATATTAAATTCCCAAAATAATCAAATTAATATTTCAAATATTTTTTTTTTTTATTTAACAAAACCAATAATTCCAAAAATAAATTATGCAAGTTTAGGTTTATTATTGATGGAAAAATCAATATATAAAGACTATAATATTTTAATACAATTAAAAAAAAAAAATTTAATTGATAATTATTGTTTTTCATTTTTATTTTTAAATGATATAGAAGGAATTTTATATATAGGAAATTATCCTCATCAATATAATAATTCATTTTATGATTATTTTGATTTCTATCATTTTCATATTGCACTTTCTAATCAATTAACTGAAATGTTTGATAAAATTTATTATGGTAAACATTTAATGAATGCAATTGGAAGTTTTTATTTTAATTTATCTTTAGGAGGAATAATTGGAAATTATTTTATTCAAAATTTAATTGAATTTGATTTTTTTTCACCTTTAATTGAAAAGAAAAAATGTGAAAAAAAACTTATTAATGCATTTTTATATTATGAATGTGATAATGATGTTGAAATTAATTTATTTAAAAATTTAAGTTTTTATAATAAGGAAATAAATTATACTTTTGTTTTAAATTATGAAGATTTATTTGATAAGATTAATGGAAAAATATATTGCAAATTGATTTTTAGAAAAACTATGTTACCTATTTTTATTTTAGGACAACCTTTTTTAAAAAAATATTATTTTATGTTTGACCAAGATAAAAAATTAATGGGATTTTATAAAAAATTAAAAGAAAAGAAAAAAAGTTTTCTTTCAATATTTCATATTTTATTTATTATTTTAATTTTTTTTTTAGTATTTTTAATTATAATTTTGATAAAAATGATTATGAAAAAACCTTTAAGAATCAGAGCAAGTGAATTGGAAGAAAATATGATAAATTAATAAAAGTTAATGATAAATATTTTTAAATAAATCATATAAAAAAATTGTAATTAATAAATTTTGATATTCATTAAATAATTAATTTTATTATATATTTTAAAAATATAAGTTACCATAATAATAAATAAAATTTTATATTTTTAATAT
>JAJJLH010002868.1:0-12382 GCA_023806865.1 Isotricha sp. YL-2021a | reverse complement strand
ATTATCTTTACCGCCAAGCTCTTTATTTGTAGCTTCATTTAAGGTTGTCGTATCCGCAGATTTTGCATCGTTTCTATGGATATAGCCAAGGTTAATGGCTCTTTCTTTTGCACCTTTGAGATATTTTCCGTTTTCTCCGTAAAGATCTTCAAATTCAGAAAAGTCCATATTTAAATCATAATCTTCAGGATTTGCTTTTTCTGCTTGTTCTTTTGCTTCTTCAAGCTCGCTTCTTACATTCTTTAAGATACTATCTGCGGCTTCGGCATCTGCGTTATAATAATTACCGTCAAGAGTCATAGCTTTTTCAAATTCGGAATGCGAGATAGATGAATATAATTTTTCATTGTTTTTAGCACCGTGTGCATTATCTGCAACTTGTTTATAGAATGTGTTTAAATGATCTTCGGTGTCGTTTGTTTCTCTTGCGATTGTTCCGTCTTTAATTTGCTTACCGTCTGTTGTTAATTTGAATGTATTTAGCGTATCTGAACCGTTTATGTTTTTCGTTTCTTTTGAACCTTCTTCAATTGTAGATAAGTCAATTGATGTTATTCCAAGGTCAGCCGCTGTTGTGTATGATACATTAAAGTCAACCGCATTTGTGTATGCACCTTTTTCTTTGTAATTGCTTCCGTCTTTATATTTATCAACATCTTCTTTTGTGCCAACGGATTCATCTTGTTTATTTACCATTACCATAAGATTTTTAAGTTCATCGCCTTCGATTTTTCCGTTTTTATCTTCATCATAGGCTTTTAATTCATCAATACCGTTTGCTGAACCTAAGATATCGTTATTATCTTTATCTTTATAATCGAATTTTTTGTTGTTGTCCCTATCTTTTATAAAGGTGTAAGTTTTATCACCTTGCTGGAATGTTATAGGGTCTGCTTTTTCTTTTAATTTGATATCGCCATCACTGCCGGAGTCGCTCGTTGTAATTTTGCCGTCAACTCCCCAATAGGTGTTAATTTTATTTTTCATATCGCTGAACAAATTACCTGTAGCAGGACTATCTTTTACTATTTCATAGCTTCTTCCGTCCTTTTGCTTATCGAGGTCGTATGTTACGCCTGAATCAGGAAAAGCAGTAGTTAAAAGATACATTGCTTCTTTGAAGGTGAAACCGTTTTGATACATTTTTGTTAAAACGTCAGGGTTTCCGCTCATTGCATCTTTTAATCTTGAAACATTTTCTTGATTTAGGCTTGCTGCGGTTTTTTCATCTGATGTGTTTTTTATAAAGTCTGTAAGTTTTGTATATATTTTAGATGAACCCGTTGCATCATTAAGATAAGCTTCATTTGTTTCTTGGTGGCCTGTTTTACCATGACCTACAGGAATATCCCATGCACCATCTATTTTCTGTACGCCGATTTTCCAATTATCATAAATCCAAGTTAAAATTTCTTCTTTTTTCATTCCTGCAGCATGTAATTCTTCAAGCATGCCGCCATCAACCGCTTTGCCGAAGCTGCTTAAAATTTTGCTGCCCACTCTGCCTTGGCTGTCTTTTTCTTCGCCCTCTTTATATATTCTGTAATAATCAAATTTTTCACCGGGCTCATTTGTCTCTTTTTTATCAAGCCATTTGTTTTGAACTTCTTCAAGAGTTTCTGTTTTAGGCAGAATATCTGTTTTATAGTCGCCATTTAAAATTTCATCAGCAACTGCTTCTTTTTTACCTGAATAATGCGGAATATTGCTGTCTGTATCAATATTTTTATATGCATCTTTCATTGTTGATGCCAGATTATCTTTTGTTTTTGTTAAAAGATTTGCTGTTGCGTTTGTGTTTTTTAATCTGTTTTCAAGCGGAGATAATTCATTATCTATAATTCCTTGAATTTCATCAGCAAGACCATCCATAGAACCTTGTATATTTTGATAATCCATATACATTTGTTTTATGCCGTTCATGCTAAAACCGCTTACATTTCTCATGTATTTTGGCCAAGTCTCATTAAACATCTTTTTAACATCTTTTCCGCTTCTTGCGGCAACCACAGCATCTCTTATACAGTCTTTTACAGCTTTAGCCACTTCTTCTTGATATGCTTCGGTTGCTTCATTGATTTTAGACATAATGTCCGCCATTTTATCTGCTTTAGAATCAATCTTTAAATTCTTCTGTTCAATTTCTTTTTGAAGCTTTTCTGCCTCTTCTTTTAGGGCTGCAATTCCTTTTTCGAGTCTTTCTATTTGTTTTTGAATGTCTGCAGCACCTTCTGAACCTGAATTAAAATAACTTACTTCATCAAAAAGTTCTTCAAGCTCTTTTTCTTTATTTGCAACTTGACCCTTACTGTCTATATAACCGTTTATAATACCTGTCATATCTCTTGTTTGGTTAATCCCCGTTTTGTTGATTTGATTTGTCATATCTTATCCTTTCCGCATGTTTTTTCGATTTAAGTAAACGTAAATTAGCCTATGCTTCTAATCTTCTTCAAAAAGAGTGCTAAAATCTTCGACTCCGTTAAATGCTTTGCTTACTGCATTTGCGGCATTATCAGTCCAATCTTTGTTGTTAACAGGTTTTTCCTCTTGTTTTTCAATGCCCGAACGGTGCATGGCATAACTGCAATTAGAGATATTTTCCACAGTAATTGTCTCCTTTTTATATTACATTTACTAATAATGTCGGTTAAATCAGGAGTTTCTTTAGAAAATAATCTTAATTGTTAATATTTCGTTACATCTTTATATTTTTTCCAAATAATAAAATCCGTTACGGTTTCTTTTTCTCTTTCTTTTAAATATTTTGGAAATTCAGCTTTAACTTCTTTGTCCTTAACAAAACCTAAAAGCTTTATGTATTCTTCATTTATCATACATTTTGCTTCAATTGCATTATTTAAATCATAAGGGTTTGCGGGTCTTGAATATTTGTTTTCATCAAGTTCAACGAAATGACAAATTGCCTTAAAAGAAGGTTTCATCGGGTTTTTAATATCGTTTTTGTTAATAGATGTTGTAGCTTCGGGGGTTAATTTTTGGGTTACTATAATGTCAAATTCTTCTATGTTGTAATTTTTAATGTGCGGAATATTTATAATATTTATTTTACAATTTTTGGATAATTCCATGTATTTCGCACTATAAACCATATATCCTGCTGATGTTGCAAGACCGATATTATTCCCTTTAGTGCAATATGGAACTAAAGCGGTTTTCATTGTGTATGCTTCATTAAAACTTGGGTAAAATTTGTAGTTCATATCACGCATATTATCTTGAATTAATTTTATATTATGGGTTTTTTGAAACTCTTTTTTAAGATAGTGCATTGGTCTTTGAGATAAATACATTGAAGCATATGCCATATAGAAAAAACAAAACAAGATAACCAATAATTTATAGAAAAATGTGAGAATGTTCATTTTCTTGAAATATGATATTGAAAGCACGGGAATTGCAACAGATACAAAAGAAACAATAAATCTTATGCTGTATATCATATAAGCTATTGAAAAACTTAATGTTAAAATTTGCGCCCAAAAAAGAATTGAAAATATTCTTAATTTTTTATTAAAAAATCCGATTATACTAAACGGTAAAAATACAAAAAATCCCAAAATTCCAAATCCTAAGACTTGTTCAGTCATACTTATATTGGTAAAATCAAGAGCGGCATTTTGCCCTATCAAAGAATCGCCAGTAAATAAGCTGACAAGTGCGTTCTGTGCTTTTAAAAGGTATGGGTTTAAATAAAAACCCCAAGTAAACCCTGAAAAATCAAATAATTGAAAAATATATCTGATAAAATTTGCAATTATCCCCTTATATCCGCCCCAAAATCCGTGGCTTAAAATTGATGCTCTTGAACCAAGCGGATTATTAAAACTAATAATATTTAAAATATAGTTATAGCTTGAAAAAATTAAAAAGTTTAAACATAAAAATAAGAAAAATTTTCTAAAATCCTTCTTTAAAAGAAAAATAAACCAAATTAATAAAGGAATTGAACCTATAATTCCTGTTGATTTAACGCCGTATGAAATTGCAAGCGCCAAACTTGCAAAATAAAGCTCATTTAATTTTTCCGTTTTTTTATATTTTAAAATAAGATATATGCTCAATGAAAATAATGCACCTACCGTTAAATCCGTTTGTGTGCTTGAAATTTGGCTTACAACTCCTGCAAGTGAAGAAAAGACAAAAATTGCCCATAATCTTGCCTTAATATCAACTTTATAAAATTCCATTATTTTATATGAAGTTATTATTAAAAGAAAATATGAAAAAAACTGTAAAAGCCCGACTACTGTATCATTTTTAAGTAATGCAAAAATCCAAGTATAAAATAACTCAGAATTAATCGGCATAACATGGCATCTTACATCCGTTGTTTCAAAGTGGTGAATAAAGCCATCCTGCGCCCAATATAAAGCACGAAGAGCGTGATACCCTTGTGCGTCAGGTTCATTTACAGGGGAAAATGAGGCTAAAATAAAACTCGTTCCGATTAATATTAACCAAAATATACACAGTAAAATCAACGTTTTATCTTCAATAAACGCATTTTTAATTTCTGATAGAAAACTCCTAAAATCGATTTTTAATAGGGGTCTTTTTTTATAATTCCAAATTAAACCTGTAATAATTGTTTCTATAAAAGCTAAAATTAAAATATTAACTCCGTTTATTCCTTTGAAAAGCGATAAAAGTTCAATATTTAAAATGATTGCAGAAAAGAAAATTATAAAAATATAAATCCAATTTTTGAAAATCGAAGCTAAAAAATAACTTATTAAACCCGTTAAAAATGTGGTTAAATAAATCAATTATTCTTCCCCTAAACTTAAAACGGCCATAAATGCTTCTTGCGGAATTTCAACCCTTCCGACAGATTTCATACGTTTTTTACCTTTTTTCTGTTTTTCAAGAAGTTTTCTTTTTCTTGTTATGTCTCCGCCGTAACACTTATCAAGAACGTTTTTCCTCATTGCTTTAATTGTTGTTCTTGCAATAATTCTTCCGCCTATTGCCGCTTGAATTGCAACTTCAAACATTTGTTTCGGTATAATTTCTTTTAATTTTGCGGTTAATTTCTGTCCTATTCCATAAGCCGAATCCTTGTGGCAAATAACAGAAAGGGCATCAACCGTTTCGCCCGATAATAAAATATCCATCTTAACAAGATCTGAACGCTTGTATGAATGAAATTCATAATCAAGACTGGCATATCCTTTTGTTCTTGATTTTAATTGGTCGTAAAAATCCGTTATAACTTCAGATAAAGGAATATGATATTCAAGATTAACCCTTATTTTATCTAGATATTGCATATTAATAAAATCGCCCCTTTTAGATTCGCATAAATCCATAAGAGCGCCGACGTAATCATTCGGAGTAAATAAATTTACTTTTACGTAGGGTTCTTCAATATAATCTCTGTATTGCGCATCGGGTAGATTTGCAGGGTTATCAATCTCAATCATTTCGCCATTTGTTTTATAGACTTTATAAATAACGGAAGGTGCCGTTGTAATTAAATTTAAGTTATATTCTCTTTCTAATCTTTCTTGGGCAATTTCCATATGCAGCATTCCCAAAAAGCCGCACCTAAATCCAAAACCAAGAGCGGAAGATGTTTCCGGTTCAAAAGTTATCGAAGAGTCGTTCAGTTTGAGTTTTTCTAATGCTTCTTTTAAATCATGATATTGGTCATTATCAACAGGATACAATCCTGAAAATACCATTGGTTTTGCTTCTTTATACCCTTCTAAAGGTTCATCCGCAGGATTTTCCGCATTTGTTATCGTATCCCCTACAAATCTTGTTATTTCTTTAATTGAACCTGCAAAATACCCAACCTCCCCTGTTTTTAACTCTTGAACGGGGTTTCTGTTAGGGTTTAAAAACCCAAGCTCAACCACTTCAAATTTTTTGCCTGTTGCCATAAATTGAACGGTATCACCCAATTTAATTGAACCGTCCATAACTTTAAAGAAACAAATTGTTCCCAAATATTGATCATATGCACTGTCAAAAACAAGGGCCCTTAACGGTTTATCAGATGTATCAACAGGCGGCGGAACATATTTAACAACCGCTTCCAAAACATCTTCAATACCTGTTCCTTCTTTTGCACTGACAGGAATTGCATAACTTGCATCAATTCCTAAAACTTCTTCAATTTCCTGTTTAACTCTCTCGACATCAGCCGAAGGAAGGTCGATTTTATTAATAACAGGGATTATTTCAAGGTTTTGCTCCATCGCAAGATAAACATTTGCGAGTGTTTGAGCCTCAACCCCTTGAGTTGCATCCACAATTAAAAGTGCACCTTCGCATGCTGCAAGAGAGCGTGAAACTTCATAAGAAAAATCCACATGCCCCGGGGTATCAATTAAATTTAATTGATATTCTTTCCCATCCTGCGCTTTATATTTCATTCTTGCAGCATTTAATTTAATTGTAATGCCGCGCTCACGCTCGATATCCATGGTATCAAGCAACTGATCCTGCATATCTCTTTTATCAATAGTTCCTGTTTTTTCAAGAAGCCTGTCTGCAAGAGTTGATTTACCATGGTCGATGTGAGCAATGATGCTGAAATTTCTTATGTTTTCAATTCTTTCCATAAGAAAAGTATATTATAAACATAAAAATTATCCCAATTTAGAGTTTAATTTTTGGTTTAATTGAACTTTTCTCATATAAGCGTTGAAATCTGTAACAGCTGAACTTTTCTTAAGTGTAAAACCTGCAACAGCGCTGCTTTTATATGCCGCACTTAAGTTTTTATCGTCAATATTATCCTGTTCGACAGTTGAAATGTATTCACCAAATGCAAAAGGATTTGATGAACCTTCTTCGTTTGACGGTTGAAACTTAACAGGTTTTTGAGGCAACTGTTCGCCTGCTCTTGCTGTTAGGTAAAATTTTGTTGATTGAACTGTGTTCTCTGCCATTTTTTCCTCGTGTGTTTTTTATTTTATATATCTCTCATATATATAAAAACGATATAACTGATAAAAGTGCCTCTTTTTTTGTGTTTGTAAAGGAATGTTACAAGCATTATTATTCCTTTACAATGATTGCCCATGATGTTATTTCCTTGTATAATTTTTCTATTCTTGATGTAAGGAAATGGTTTTGGAACAGTTTACAAAAATATCCGATATATTGCTTGATGTTGTTGTTGATAAAAAAAGTTATTCATCTTCAATTAAAAAAGCAACGGCTTTTGGTTTTTGGGGGGATATAGCAGGCTCTAAATTTTCCAAATTTTCTAATCCCTATGATATTAAAGGAACAACCTTGATGGTTGCCGTTAAAAATCCTCAAGTTATGCAAGAATTAATTTTTAATCAGAAAAGGCTGCTTGATAAAATAAACGATTATTTTCTTCCTTTGAATATTAAAATAAATGATATAAGATATAACTATAAAATTTGGAACAGTGTAAACAATAATGTTGAATTAGAGGGGGATGATTCTCTTTCTTATTATTCAAAAAATGACGTTGAGGATGTTTTATTAAATAAAACGGAAACAGAAGAACTCTCAAAAGTTACAAACACCATTTCAAACTTGGCTTTTTTAAATGATGAATTAAAAGAAAGCTATACAAAAAACATTATAAATTCAATTAAAGCAAAGAAACTGAGAGAAAATAAGGGATATTAAAATTGAGCGAAGAACATAAAGTTTTATCATTTGGAAAAAAGAAAAAAACAGAGGAAAAACAAACAGGACCCGTTGAATATTGCAGCTTTTGCAAACGTCCAAACACAGAAGTTCCAAAAATGGTAAAAGGACCTGGGGTCAATATATGTTCCGAATGTACACTAATTGCCGTTCAATATTTAATTCTTCAAGACGGAGTTTTATCTCAAGAAGCGCAAAGAATTCTAGATTTATTTTGGGGAGTAAAAAAATAGATGCCTTTGAATAAAATTCAAATAAAGGCAAAAGTTTTTGAATTTCTTGAACCGATAAGAAATTTAAGCGCAATAGATTATTTTGTTGTAAATTCCGCTTTAACAAATATAAAATCCATAAAAGAGGCGGATTTTGAATTTATATCCAAACTTTTAATTAAAGAAGCGGATGAAAAAAAACCAAAACCAGCCACCGCTTTTTTATATATAGCAGAAAGGCTTATTCCGGATAATTTTTTGAATTTTATTTTGGATGAATTAAATTCAAAAAAGGTTACAGATGAAAAGAAAATGTTTTTAATGAATATAATGGCTGGGTTTGGGGTAAATTTTCAGCCGGAGGAGATTGATTCTTACCTGAACAATCCATCAGATGCCATAGATAAAGAAACAAAGCGTTTTATGGAATCTGCAAAAGTTGACCCTGAAGCCTTAATTGATTTTCTTGATTTTTATTTTTCATCAAAAGATGAAGAAAAAGATACTCTTTTAAATTCGGTAATTTCGGATTTTGAAGGAGACGGGCTTGTAAATATAATTTCAACATTAATGATTTCATCCGATGATGCGGAAACAATTTTATATTGTTTATCAGTGGTTGAAAAATCCAATTCTCCGCTTTTAATAAGGCCTTTAAAATATCTTACGTTAAATAAAAACGAAAAAGTCGCGCAAAAAGCATCAAAAATTTTAAGAAAACTTTTGATGAGAGGTCTTTCAAATAAGAAAATAAAAGAATTTTATAAAGACTTAATGGAAAATTTTGAGCCCCCTGTTGTTACTTTATCTTATCCTGACGGAAATTCAAATTTTTCTATGGTTATATCGAGAAAAACAAAAGACGATGTCTACTTTTTGTTTTTTATTGCAATAAATCTTGAACTTGGGCCGTTTTCTTGTTTTGGGTTTTCAAAAATAACAAAATTTGATCATGATAACATCCTAAACAGATTTTTTAATAATTCGGAAAAAATAAACATTGATTCATCTTTAGCTAAAGCAATCTTATCCGAATGTACAATGAAAAGAATAGCTTTAAATAAAACAATTCCGTATGAATATTTTGCATGGGAAAAAATCATTGATGATATTTCGTTAAAAGAAATTGAAGCCAATGAAATCTATAAAGAGGGGTTAATAAAAAACGAACTTGATGAACCTTCAATTAAAGCATTAAACGATTCACCTTATGTTGAAAACTGGTTTTTCAGACCCTCTAAAAACAATAAAGCATTTTTTAATTTGATTTTAAAAATTGAAAAAATTAAGAAAGAAAATTTTTCAGAAATTGATATACTTATTGAAAGGGCGGTTCTAAATCCTGAAATTAAGGCGTCAATAAAAAAAAGACTTCTCTTTTTGGCATTTTGCCTAAAACAAAAAAACGAAATTAATAAAGCAGATGCTTTTTATTCTTTAATTTATAGTAAAGAAGCGCTTTCTGATTTTATAAAAAATATTTTAAAAAGAAGTGTTTATGAATATTTTTTAAATTTAAGGCAGATTGCAATTAAAACAAAAGGTTTTTTTGCGCTTGATGATAACAATGCTCAAGAATACATTGATTATATTGAAGAAAATTGGGTGGATGAATAATGGAATTAAAAGATAGAATTTTAGGACTTGATGTCGGAGATAAAAGAATCGGTGTTGCTGTGTCCGATCCTTTTGGTCTTTTTGCATCGGAAGTAGGTGTTATTATAAGAGATAACGACAATAAGGCAATTGATTCCATAATTAATTACTGTGAAACTTATAAAGTTAAAAAAATTGTGGCGGGGCTTCCATATAATATGGATGGAACAATCGGGGCTCAGGCTAATAAAACTTTACAATTTATGAAAAAATTGGAAAAAACTTATGAAATAATATATAAAGATGAAAGACTGACATCATTTGAAGCTGAAGAAATTTTAAAAAAAGAAAAGAAAAAATACACAAAAAATAAAGGCCTTGTTGATGTTAAGGCGGCATGTTTAATTTTACAATCATATTTAGGAGAACAAAATGGATAAAAAAGAAAAAGCGGCAAATACGGTTGAAGCTACCGTAAAAACGGGTGAAAACGGGGAATACGATATTGTTAAAATGGTTGGTGAAGACGGTGAAGAAATCGAACTTAAAATACTTGATGTTGTAAGTATAGGCGAGCTTGATTATGCACTTTTGCTTCCTGCCGATGAAGACGAAGAGGATGAAGATGCAGGCGTTGTTTTAATGAGAATGAAATATGAGGGCGATGAATGCTTCTTTGAAACAATTGAAGATGATGCCGAATTTGAAGAAGTGGCAAGAATTATATCGGATGATGGCGAGTGTGAAGATGCCGATTGCAAATGTCATCATCACCATGAATAAAATTAACGGGGCTTTAACTTAAAGCCCCGTTTTTAATTATTAACTTAATGTGCTATAAACAATTTTTGAAACTTTTTGAATTAATTCCCTTGCCCCGTAATCATTATGCGGTCTTTTAACCATAACGGCTAAGATGAATTTTTTACCCGATGGAGAAAAAATAATTCCCGCATCTCCGAGCATTGTTCCAATATCGCCTGTTTTGTGCATTAAAACAGCATCTTCAGGAACTTGAGATCTTATTAAAGTTTGATTTTCAACTTTTGACATATATTCTTTTATATTTGCACTTGATTCTATGGGGATAAATTTTTGATTATCAATGTTATATAGCATTGTTGCTATATCATGAGGAGTTGTTGTGTTTGTTCCTCTTAAATCGGGAAGCCAGCTTGTCATTTGAGTTTTTGAAAAGCCCCAATGGCGAAGCGCCGTATTAAATTCATTTATTCCGCCAACTTCTTCCACAAGCATGTTGGTTGCCGAATTATCCGAACTTCTAATCATTATTTTAGCTAAATAATCTACGGAATAATCAACATTTGCGCTTTTATATTGAAGATATCCGGAACCTTCCGTTCTGTGGGCTTCAGTGAATGTAATTTTTTTGTTTAAATCTATCGGTTTAAAACCTTCTTTTTCCAAGTCTTTATTTTTGTTAAATAAATCAAGAAGAACAGGGATTTTAATTATACTTGCGGATGGAAAAACTTCATCCGAATTAATTTCAACCGTTTTTCCGCTTGTGTAATCATATACAAAAACACCGGCATGAAGGTTTTTATAATTTGATAAAATATATTTAATCTCGTTTTCCAACCCGCTTAATTTTCCGCTTGATTTAATGGGAATAATTTTTTCACCTTTTTTTGGAACTCCGCTTAAAAGGTTTGAACCCATAACGTTTAAATTTGTCATATATTTAAGAGTCGGAGAAATAACCTCTTTCGCTTCAAGCTTCAAATTTTTGTTTTCAACTCTGTTAAAATAAACAGGGTCTAAAAAATTTCCTTTATTAATAAGTGTTGCGCCAAAAATTATTGCTGCCCAAAAACATACAGATAAAGTTTTTGCAGCTTGCGATACCTTGTGTTTTTTCTTTTTTATATAATGAACATTTTTCCTGTATGGTAACGGCTCTTCGTGTCTGTATTTTTTATAGTGATTTTCTTGTTCGTATTTATAATTTTGCATAATTTAAATATAACAAATTTGTTTTTTCGGGGCTTTATTGTAAAAAATATTTAAACTATTTATAGGATATAAATTTTTATCTAATTTTTGAAAAATATGGTATACTTTGTTTTATGAAGATTTTTTATTCTCTTATATTATTTTTATTTATTTCAATTTTACCTTCAATTGCCGTTGATGATGTATACCATAAAGGCAATTTAACATCAGGTAAAATTTTTGCATACTCTGACGGGCTTATTCAATTAAGAGCGGGCGGTATGGATTATTCTTTTGTAAGGGCGGTAAAAGATGATTTTTACGGAGATGTAATTACATACAGAGAACGTCCGATAAGAGGCGGAGTTGTTTCTAAAAATTGCAGAATTATATATATAGATAGGTTTTATGTAACATTTAAAACGGAAAGTTCAACGGCAGAAATTCCAAGATACAGGGTTTCATCAATTGTAATAAACGCAAATTAAGGAGAAAACAATGAATATAGTTATCTATTCAAAAGAAAAAGAAAATGAAATTTTTAAAACTTTAAACGGAATAGACGATAACAATGTAAGGGTTGAAGATCCTGAAAAAGTTCTTGATTATAAAGAAATAAATGCAGGTGTCATTATCCTTGATATGCCGATTGATAAAATTAAAGAAATCGGAATGGTAACAAAGTTTAATTGCGGTGTTCTTATTGTTGCGGATGAAGTTTCAGATATTACAATAAGAGCTTTAACTTATGATTTTATTACAAAACCGATTAATCCTATTGAATTAAAAATAAGATATAATGCAATTGTAAAAGCTGTTGAATACAGACAATCATTAACAAAAGTTTCCGTAACAGATGAGCTTACTGGTTTATATAACAGAAAATATCTTCATGCCCGTCTTGATGCCGAAATGTCACGTGCAAGACGTTACGGAACGGATTTATCATGCCTTTT
>JAJJLH010002867.1:0-12391 GCA_023806865.1 Isotricha sp. YL-2021a | reverse complement strand
AAGACTTTTATTTCCAAAATCATTACAAGAAGAAGAAAATCAAAATGAAATAATAGATTTTTATTATCATTCAAATTTTGAATTACCATGTAATAAATTAGATAAATCATTATTATTTTTATTTTCAATATTAGATTTAAATATAATAATCAAAATATTATTTATGTTATTAACAGATAAATCAGTTGAATTAGTATCTTCAAATCCTTCAGTTTTATCAGTAATAATTTCAGCTTTTATAAAATTAATTTATCCTGCTAAATATGGAAATTTAATTATTCCAGTTTTACCAAATAAATTATTAAAAAATAAACATCCAAAACATTTCTTTGGAATAATTAATATCAATGATAATTATTTTAATACTTTACCTAATCAAGGATGTGTTGTTATTGATTGTGATGCAAATGAAATGTATAGATATAAAAAATATGTTCCTTTTTGTCCTTTACCTTCAAGTGAATTATCAAAATCGAAAAATTTAATTTTAAGATATTATAAAAATAAAATAATGAAATATATTGATGATAAAAAATTAAATGAAAATGAGAAATATCAAACAATTAAATTTTTAGATTCAGGAAAAGTTATTATTGATTGTGATAATAATAATAGTTTAGTACTTGAACATAATGATAATTATTTATCTGATAATGAATATAAAGAAATACAAAAAGAAATTAGTTTAATTAAAAATAAAGATTTAAATATTGGAGGAATTATAATTGAAAATAATGAAAATAATTTATTAAATAATGAAGATATAAGAAATATAGATTATAAATTAAGTAAATTATTCTATGAATTAATTTATAAAAAAATGATGGATAAAAAAGATCCTTTGGCAATTGATATTAGAATACAAAAAAATTTCCAAATTTTTAAAAAAGAATATGAATTAGATAATGAAGGACCTCATAGTATAATGACAAATATTAAAATTTATGGAGATGAATATTCATTTTATAATTCATTAATAATTCAATTTTTAATTTTAGATTTTCCTTTTGAAAAATCAAAAGAATTTTTAAATTTTATTAATGATGATTATATAAATACTTATAAGTCTATTAAAAATGAATTATTTAATTTTAAAAAAGTGGAAAATTTAAAAGAAGATGAAGTTGATGATGAATTAATAAATAATATACAATTAAATTTTTATGGTGTTGATGGGGTTATTTCTTTATTAAATCAAATGAAAGAAGCAATTGGAGAAAAAGAAAATGAATTTTTTATCAAATGTTATAATGAAAGTTTATTTAAAAGAATTAGAGATTTATTAAATGAATATTCAATTAAAAATATTGTTTTTGATAATGATGAATTAAATAATAATAATAATGAAAAAAAAGATTCAATTATTAACTTTTTTCAAAATGATTCAAATGATTTTGATTATATAAAATCTAATAATTTTTATCTTTATATAGCTTTAATTTTTCAAATAATGAAGGAAAGTAAAATTTATTCAGATATTGATATAACTAAATTTAATTGTCAAATTATTCAATTTTACAATTCTTCATATAAAATAAATAAAAATAATTTTCCCTATTTTGATTTTTATAAATTTTTAACTTCTTTAAGTTTAAATGAAATGAATAATTTAAATAATTTAGAAAATATATTTCCTAATTTACAGAAAGTAATAGAAAAAGTAAAAGATGATAAAATGGATAAAACAAGTAAAGAAATATTTAATAAATAAATAATAATTTAAATTTTATAAGAAATCAATATTTTTTATTTAAACTTTCATTATTTTTATTAAAATTCATTTCAGTCCAACCATTATTTAATTCAGTTTCATTAATAGAAGTATCTAATACTTCATAATTTAATTTTTCAATATCAACATATCCATCAAAATAATTTTGAACTCTTTTAATTAATTTTTCTCTTTTAATTTGATCTTCTAATTCAGATAAATTATTATTTAATTTATTTTGAATATAATTTTTAATTTCATATTTTAAAAGAGAATTAATATCATCATTAACATTTTCTAATTCATAATTTAATATTTTTATATAATTTTTATATTTTTCTAATTCATTTCTAATATTTTTAATATTAATAGATGATGTTGTTTTATCTAAAATATTTCCTATAATATTATCTATAGCAATTTTACCAACAAAAAATAAACCTTGATTTACAAAATTTTGAAAATGACCAAATAAATTTGTTATATTTGATTGAATATTTTTTTTTGAATGTTTCATTATAAAACCTGCCCATTTATAAGCATTTTCAGAAGAAAATAAATTAATTTTTTTTTCTAATTCAATTGATAAATTATTTAATTCATAAATATCATATTTAAAATCAATTTTAAAATATTCCAATAAATAATATAATGATAAAATAAACATTTCATTTAAACTATACCATATACTTAAAGCATTTATAAAATCTTCATATGAATAATCATCTATTATTTCTGGTTCAATTAATGTTTTGTTTTTAAATAAATCGTCAATTCCATAATTATTATTTTTTATTATTGATTTATAATATTTTTTAGTTTCTAAAAATATTTCTTCATAATTATAAAGTAATAAATATATCTTATAATAATCATTTATATTTAAAATTTGATTATTTATTTGAATAAATGGTATAATTGTATTTTTTAATCTTGGAAAATCAACTATACCTTTATTTGAGTTTTTATATTGATTTATTATAAATTTTATGTCGTCATTTTGAATTTTTAAAATATCTATTTTATTGTCTTCATTTTTATTATTATATTCTCCAAATAAATGATCTAATTCTTTATTTTCAACTAAATTTTTATTTAGACTATTATCAAAAATACTTTTATCTTTTTTTTCCATAATTAAATTTATAAATTAATAAAATACAAAAATATATTTAATTAACCAATTTTAATTTTCATAAAAAACTTCCTTCCAATTATTACAACAACCTCTATTAAAAACAATATAATTATCATTATTTCTAAGTGCTTCACTAGTAGTTTGATTTTTTGAAATTAATTGAATATGAGTAATAATCATAGTAATAATAAAACAAATAAAAAAACCAGCAAAAACAATAACAATTCCAGACAAAGTAGAAATTATAATTAAATCTGATTTTTCTTTCTTTAATTCAGAAATTTTAAATAAAACATATCCATCAAAAATAATAATAGGTAATAAATGAAAAAAACAAATAATTAAAAAATAAAAAAATAATTTATGATTTTTTTTCCCAATACAATTAGAAATAAAATTACAATGATGATCATGTCTCTCAATACAAATTCCACAATATTTACAATGAAAAGTTCTAATATCTCTTATTAATTTACAAGTATGACAATATTTTAAAATAAAAGTATGATTTTTTATTGTTTTCGTTGGAGATAAACTTGCAAAATCTTTTTCTGAAATTTTTTCCCCTTTTTGATATCCTGGAATTGTTGTAGAAATATCAAAAAAACTTATAATAGTAATTAAAAAAGTTATTATTGATATTATTATTAATATTATATAAAAATTTTTATTGTTGGTGTCAAATTTTATTATTAATTGATATAATATTATAATATAAAATAATGTTCCTAATAATAATATTGAAAAAGTACAAATAAAACCATTTATATCATTATATGAAGGAAATCGCCTTTTTTTTCCACAAAAAGTAAAAAATATTATTTTTGATGATGAATTTAAATTAATTGAAGTATCTATTGGATTTTCATTTTTTTTATTTGAATTTGTATTATTTTCAATATCATTTTTATCAAAAATTGGAAGTAATGGATTTTTTTCTTTTTTTTTCTCTTCAATCATTTTTAATCTTCAAAAAAAAAAAAACAATAAAAAAATTTAAAAAAAAAAAAAAAAAAAAAATAAAAGAAAAATAACTAAAAAAAAATTAATATCAAATATTTAATTAATATCTTTCAAAAAAATTATTTTTAAAAATGGACCAACAACCCCAAAACCCAAACCACGAATCTCTAATAACCCCTGAAGAGGAGCAAAAATTTAAATCTCTTCTATCAGAATTAAAAATTGAAGATAACAATTCCCCAAATGCTCCTCATAAACCATTACGTTCAACAAGTTTCGGAGGTCGTATTCGTATAGTAGCATTAGTAGCTAAAGATGCTGAAAAATTTATAGATAAAATAATAAATGTAGGAGGATGGATAAAAAGCTTAAGAGAAGGTGGAGGAGGAAATTTTGCTTTTGTAGACTTAAATGATGGTTCTACTGTTAAAAATTTACAAATTGTTGTTAATAAAGATGTTAAAAATTATTCTGATTTAATTAAAGAAGGAATTGGATCTTGTATTATGTTAAGAGGAAAAATTGTTAAGTCACCTGGTAATAAACAACCAATTGAAATGCTTGTTGAAAATGTAGATGATCAATATGTGAAAATTTTAGGTACATGTAAACAAGGTGAGTATCCTTTAATGACTGGGAAAGAAGCTAAGAAAATGAAATTAGAAACTTTAAGAGATATTTGTCATTTAAGACCAAGAACTAATATCATTTCTTGTGTTACTCGTATTAGAAATAATTTAGCTTATGCTACTCATATTTATTTTCAAGAAAGAGGTTTCTTATATATTCATACACCAGAAATTACATCAAGTGATTGTGAAGGTGCTGGTGAAATGTTTCAAGTTACTACTTTATTACCAAAACCTAATGAAAAACCTAATTTGAAATTAACTAAAGATGGTTTAATTGATTATAAATATGATTTCTTTTCAAAAGCTACTTTCTTAACTGTAAGTGGACAATTAGAAGTTGAAAATTTTGCTTGTTCTATGAGTGATGTTTATACTTTTGGTCCTACTTTCAGAGCTGAAGTTTCACATACTAGTAGACATTTAGCTGAGTTTTGGATGATTGAACCTGAAATGTGCTTTGCTGATTTATTTGATGATATGGAATGTGCTGAAAATTATTTAAAGTTTTGTTTAAAATATGTTTTAGAGAATAATATGGATGATTTGGAATTTTTGGAAAAAACTACTGAGAAAGGACTTATTGAAAGATTGAAAAATGTTACTGAAAATGAATTTAAGAGATTATCTTATACTGAAGCTATTGATATTTTGAAAAATGCTGTTTCTAAAAATAAAAAATTGTTTGTTGAAAAAAAAGAATTAAGTAAAGAAGAAAAGGAAGCTATTGCTAAAGAAAAGAAAGCTAAGAAAGAAGCTAAGAAAAATAAAAAGAAAGAAAAAGAAGGTGGAGAAAAAAAAGAAGGTGAAGAAAAAAAAGAAGGTGAAGAAAAAAAAGAAGAACCAAAACCAGAAGAAAAAAAAGAAGAACCAAAACCAGAAGAAAAAAAAGAAGAACCAAAACCTGATGAAAAAAAAGAAGAACCAAAGTCAGAAGAAAAAAAAGAAGAACCAAAGACAGAAGAAAAAAAAGAAGAAGAAAAAAAAGAAGATTATCGTAACATATATTGGGGAATGGACTTTGCCTCTGTACACGAGCGTTACCTAACAGAAGAAGTATTTAAAAAACCAGTAATCCTATATAATTACCCAAAAGAAATAAAATCTTTCTATATGAAACAAAATTTAGATGGTAAAACTGTAGCAGCAGCTGATATTCTTGTTCCAAGAATAGGAGAAATTATAGGAGGTTCTCAAAGAGAAGAAAGTTATGAAAAATTAGTTAATAGAATGAAAGAATTGAATATGGATCTTTCACTTTATAGTTGGTATCTTGATTTAAGAAAATTTGGTACTGTTCCACATTCTGGTTTTGGATTAGGTTTTGAAAGATTGGTTATGATGGCTACTGGTATTGAAAATATTAGAGATTCTATTCCTTTCCCTAGATTCCCTGGTCATGCTGATTTTTAAAAAAATTTTTCTTTTTTTTTCTTTTTTTTTGTTTTTTTTGTTTTTTTATGTTTATGGAGGTTTTTAATAATTTTTTAAATTTAATATGAAAAAATTTATGATTATTATTATATATATTTTTTTAATCTATTTTCTAATTTTTAATTAAAATTTAATTAATTTCTAATTTTTGGATAAAAATGATGAAGAAAATTGATATAAAATAAATCCAAAAAAATAAATACCCAGAAAAAATATATAAAAAATAGTATTATTAATCTTCATTTCATAAGAAATTAATAAGAGTATTCAAATAAAATAATAATGATATAATAAAAAATAATATTCTATTACTTAACTTAATTAAAAATTTTTTTAGAACAATTAATAAAGAAAGTATATTTAATGATAAAAATGAAAATTATTAAATAGCAAATAATATTTGAATAAAATCAAAAAATAATCTCAAGAAGGAAATAAAATTATTTAGATAATTAATTATAATAAAATTAAATTAGACAAATGCAAGAATATAAATTGCAATCTTTAAACATAATGGTATAATAAATTTATAAATTCTGCTTTTTTTCATAAGGTTTTTTAAAATTTTTTTGAAAAAAACAATTTTTTTTATTTTTTTATATATATATGTTTATTATGATATTTATGAAGGATTTTGAATAATAATTTTTAAAATATATAATTTATTAAATTATTTTACTTTTTCAAAATTTATTTTTTTATTTATTTGAACTTTATGTCTTCAAATAATTTTACATATGAATTTTTAATAAATGCATTAAAATCAATGATTTCTTCTTCATCAAATTTAAAAAATGGATATCAATTTTTAAGAGCATTTGAATTTACAAAAAATTTTTATTTTTATTTATTAAAATGTTCATTTGATGAAAATTTTGATATTAATTTAAGAAAATTAGCATCTTTAAGTTTAAAAACATTTATTCAAAGAAATTGGAATAATGATGATTCTCTTATTTCAAATGATGAAAAAAAACAAATTATGAATGAATTATTTAATATGATTCAATTTTATTATAATAAGGAATATTATTTTAAAAATTTTATTGCTAAAATTATTGGAATAATTATTTCCAAAGAAATTAATAATATTGAATATTTAAATTATTTGGAAATATTATTAAATGAAATAAATAAATTATCAAATAATGAAAATTTTAATGAAGAACAAATGGAATTTTTATTAAAGATAATTATTAATATTTTAAATGAATCAGACGATACATTTTCAAATTATTTAAATATCATTTTTCCTCCTGTTATGAAAGTTTTTAATATTTCTAGAAAAAATACAAAAATAAGAGAAAAATGTTTAATAATAATATCTGAAACAATTAATAAAATTACATATGCTGATGGGACAAATGATGAGTTATTAGAAAATCAATTACCAAAAAAAATTTTAAATCCTTTAATTATACTTTTAAATAATATTTTATCATATAATAATAAATTTATTGAATTATGTGATTTAAAAAAATATTGTTTAAAAATTTTAGATATTATGATTAATGATATGAAATATTTCAGTAAGAAAAATGATATATTTAATAAAATAAAAGATGTTATATTTAATTCTACAAAAAATTATCTTGAAATTTATATAAATAAAGAAATAATAAATCAAAATATTATTTATTCAGATGAAGAATTAAATGAAATTAAAGAAAATAAATATCATTATGAAAGAGGATATGAAAGTGAAAATGAAGAAGAAATTTATGGTTTAACAGGAATGATTATTCAATTAGGACAATTAATTAAAGATATTATTGAAAATGATGAAAATTTTAATGAAAACAATTATAATTTATTAATTTTTTCAAAATTATTTATATTAATACCTTATGTTGATTATGAATTATTTAATTCAAATGGAAATGAATTTATTATAAGAGAATATTCTTCATGTGATGATAATAAAGAATTAATTAATTTAAGAAAAATTTGGATTAATATTATAACATCTATTTTAGATGATAATTATGATTTAACTTTAAATTTTATTCAATTAATTATTAATGAAATGAATAATGGTTTAGATTTAACTTTTTATAATAAAGTATTTGAAAATCAAGAAAATTTAATTAAATTAATCAATAATAAAGATTTAATTAGTCATATTCAAGAATCAAATTTTTTTATTTTAGGTTGCATTATTAAAAAAATTAATTCATTATTAGAACAAGAAAAAATTAATATTCATTATATAAATGGTATTATAAATAATATATTAAATTTATTGAAAAATTCAGGAAATCAAAATAATATTATTATCCCTAGAGCTATTTGGGTAATTACAATATTTAATGGTTTTTATAATTTAGATTTAAAAAAAAATATTTTTAATTTATTTACACATATCTTTTTAATACAAAAAAATATTGTTATTAATTTAGTAATTTGTGAAAGTTTATATAATATTTCTAAAGAAGTAAATATTTCTTTAGTTTCTAATAATGGGAATGAATGTATAGATTTTATTTTTAATTCTTTATTAAAATTAATATATGAAGAAAATATTATTTATATTTTCCAAATTCTAATTGCTTTTATTCATCATAATATTAATATTGTTGAATATATTATTATAAAATATTTAAATGTTATAGTATTAGAATTATTTCATCATATGATTTTAAAAAAAGAACACTTTAATTTATTTTTAGAACTAATTGAAGAAATATCAAAAAATATAAGTAAATATCAAGATAATTTATTTCAAGGCTTTTTAGAATTAATGATAAAAGCTTTGAATAATCAAATAAATGGTGAAAAAGAATTTCTTGAAAATTTAATAATAACCGATTTAGATGTTTTGACTTTAATAATTCATCAATTTTGTAAATTTAAAATTAGAATATCAAATAATTTATTTGATTCATTAAATCAAGTTACAAATAAATTATGTGAAATATTTTCCAAATCAAATGAAATTGAAAATCTTTTGCATATAAATTCTTTTTTAAAATATTGTATTTGTTATTCAAAAATAAATTCAATTTCAATTGAAATTTATTTCTTTCACATTTTAGATGAAAATGTTTTAGATACTGCATTAATTGATTTTCCAAATATATTAATTCATTATTACATTGAAAATAATAATTTAATAAAACAGGAAATGTTAAATAAAATTTTTAATAAATTAGTAGATTGTCAAAGTAAATGTATAATTCACTCAATTTTATTTTTATTAAATTTATTAATATTAAAAAATGGACAAAATATTTTAGAATCATTTTTAAATATTCATATAAAAAGTCAAAATGGATTATATATATATTTAAAACAACTTTTATCAAATTATAAGACTCATAATCCAATATTAAGAATAACATATTCAAAAATATTTATGTTTATTTTTAATTTAAAATTATCTTATATTGAAAATTTATTTTTTGGAAAATCTGCCCAATTAATTATATTTAAAATTTTAGTTGAATTTCTTTTTGATGAAAATGATGAAATTGAATCATATGATAATATTACAAATAAAAAATCATCAAAATTACCATTTTTAAACTTAGATGGTGGTGAAGAATTAGATGAATGTTTTTATTTTTATATTGATGAATTCGATACACAAGATATAGAATTAAGTAGTGAATTCAATCAAAAATTTAATATAAATCAATCTATTATTTCATTTTCTAAATATTTTAAATAAATTCCTCTTTCCATAAATCCATTATTAAAATCACCATAAAAAACATATTTTTTTGAATTATAAAATAAAATTCCATTTTTAAATTGATTAAATTCAAATCTACCAAAAAAAAAAATATCATTTGTAACTTTCATTAATCCTATTCCATCTTTTATATTTCTTTCCCAATCTCCTGCGTAAAATGAACTTATTTTATTATTTTCATCATAATAAAAATTTATTCCATATCCATCTCTTATTGAAGGATCGTCTTTTGTTACTCCTCCAAAATATATGTTTTTATATTGAATTAAATTTACGTTATTATATATTGAATTTTCAATTGAATTTTTTATTTTTATTAATGAATCATTTTCACCTTCTGTATATATATAATCTTCAGATGATTTTAATAAATCAGTTATTTCTTCTATTGATTTTGAAAATTTCATTTCTTCTTCTTTTAAAATAGGATTCATTATTTTTTGGTTTTTAATTTAATTAAATTTTTTAATAGGAAATATATAATTTAAAATTATATAAAGACAATTTATTGAAAAATTAAATGTAAATTTAAATTTTATTAAAAAAAGGGTAATAATTATATTAAAAAATTTTATAAATCTAAATTGTATTATTTAATTATTCTTTTTATAAATTTTGAATCACTTTTTCAAAAAAGATTTTAATTCAAATAGTCATTTATTATAAAATAATAATAGTTATTATAAGGAGGAATAATAAAATGCTTATGAAAATGAAAAAAAAGTTTTATATAGAGGTGCATGGACAAAGGAAAAAAAAAAAGAAGGTAATACATGTGTATATCATGAAATAGATAATGGAAATTTTTTTTTTGGAGATTTTGTAAATGATAAACCATTAAAAGGTTTATTAGTAGTTTATAAAACACCAAATGAAATAATTGAAGAACAAGTAATTGAATTTGAGAAAATATTTTATTTTGATATTAAAGAAAATGATATTAAATATACTATTCAAAGTTCTTTTGGTGATGAACAACAAGATAAAGCAGCACAAATTGCTGGTTTATTCCTTCAAAAAGATTATGATTTTATTGAAAATATTTCTTTAATTTTTGATGAAATAAATAAAAAAATTGAAAAATTTGAAAATAATGAAAATTATAAAAATATTGAAGGGAAATATATTAATATTTGTGATAAAATTTATAAAAGTTTACAGAAAAAATATGAAAAAATATTTAATGTTTATTTAAGAGATTTAGATGGAGAAAATGGACAAGGGTTTAATGATGAAGATTTTAAAGAAGAAGATTTTTTAAAAGAAGGTTCTACTCCATTTAGAACTAGGTCTATTAAATTTAATAAATCTTCTAGTTTTAATAGTCAGAATAGTGATTTTAAATACGTTTCTTCTAAATAAAAAATAATTAAAAAAAAAATTTTATTTTGAAATTACTTTTTATTAAAATTTTGATATCTAAATATATTGTTTTTTTATTATTATAAATATTAAATATATTATTTTTATTTTATATTCATATATGTTTTATTATATCTTTTATTACAATTATTAACCGTATATTTAAATAATTTATGCATTATTTCACAATCATTTACAACATATGGAACTGAACCTGATTGATTTAATTGAATTATTGGATTATTAAAAGTTATAAAATTATATCTTTCTAATTTTTGAATACAAATTCTTTTATTTTTCTTTTTTGGAATTTCACATGAATATCTAAATCTATTTTTTCTTTTATTTTTTATTGTTTCTAATTCATTTCTAACTATTTTTTTTATATCATCATCAAATGATTTTTGAGGATATTGTCTTAAAAATTTATTATCTTTTTTATTTATTTCTAAAAAATTTTCTAAATTATATTTATGAGTATCAAACTCTTCTTTTAGTTTAATTTTTTTTATTTCTTTTAAATTATTTAATGTTTCATTTTTAGAATTATTTTCTTTTTCTTTCTTATTTTCATTTTCTATTTTTTTTAATGTAAGCTTTACAGATCTTTCATTATTATTCATAATTTTATTATGAAAATTTCTAAGTTTTGGAACTTTTAAATTGTTTAAAAAATATTTTGGAAAAAGTTCATTAATATCATTTAAACTTGTAACAGAAAAAGAATTTTTTGTTGAATAATTATTATTAAAAAATTTCCTTTTATCAAAATTTAATATTCTATTTGAAACAGTTTTATTATGTACATTATTATAACTTGATTGAGAAAAATTAAATGATAATGTATTTATATCTTCAATTTTTATTTTTTTTTTATTTTCAATTTGAGGAAGTCCTATTATATTTTTATTTTTTTTTGTTAATTGAGGAGAAAAAAATAATTTGTTTTTTGAATACGATAATTCATTAATTTCCATTTTAATCTAAATAATTATTTATTTTAAAACATAGAAATTAAAAAAAATTAATTTTATTTATTAATATTATAATATACTATTCTTTACCAAAATTATTGTTTATAAATTAGATACATTACAAAGCTCTATATCTGATTTATGGAAAATAAATTTGAATACCTAAATATAAAAGAATATTATATTCTTTTTTTAAAGATGATTTTATGTTTGACATTTATCAAATTAAAAAGTTTAAGAATTAAATGTTTATAGATTTTAATAAAGGATATTATAATGATTGATTTAATTTATATTAGTTTA
Organism: Isotricha sp. YL-2021a; assembly: GCA_023806865.1. Classification (NCBI taxonomy): domain Eukaryota; phylum Ciliophora; class Litostomatea; order Vestibuliferida; family Isotrichidae; genus Isotricha; species Isotricha sp. YL-2021a. Next base: position 183 of record JAJJLH010002867.1, on the reverse strand, counting down.
GTTTAATGAAAGAATAAATTGCTATTTAAATATATTCCAAGTTCATAAGAATTTTAATTTTTTATGCTATTTTTTGTATGAATATATTTATATTATTATTATTATTTAATAGTCTTTGAATCTTCAGCAGAAGAATCATCAGTTTGTTTATTACATAAAAGCATAATCATACTTGCATTTCTA
>JAJJLH010002866.1:0-12391 GCA_023806865.1 Isotricha sp. YL-2021a | reverse complement strand
TTTTGCAAATGCAGAAATGATTGTTCCGAATTCAGATTTGGTTTCAAGCACTGTCAATAACTGGACTATGACCAACAGAAGAACAAGATTTACTGTAAAAATAGGTGTAGCTTATGGAACAGACCCGGCTTTTGTTAAGCAGATTCTTTTAAAGATTGCTGAAGAACATTCAAATGTTTTGAGAGATCCAGCTCCAGGAGTTGTTTTTACGGAATTTGGAGATAGCTCTTTGAATTTTGAACTTCGTTGCTGGGTTAGAGATATTGCAAGTATGTGGAAAACTCAGGATGAAATCATGTATGAAATAGACAAGAAGTTTAAAGAAAACAATATTTCTATTCCATTCCCACAGAGAGATTTGTATATAAAGGAAATGCCTGCAAATACAAAAGCTCTTGTTCCTGAAGTTAAAGCAGAAACAAAAAGTAAAAAGAAATAATAATTTAGATATTAATCGTACTAAATATTTAGATTCTTATAATTATAAAGGTATTAATGATAAAAAATTAGAAGAAATTTTTGACAAAGAAAATATTTTTAAAAAAATATTTTCAATTTTAGACTCTGAAAATAAAGGATTTATTGATATAAAAAATGAAGAAACAAAAAAAATTCCAATACAAATTATTATTATAATCACACCTATTTTTAATAATTTAAATAATAATGACACAATATCTTTAAATGAATTTATAAATCGAGGAATAAAATTATTTGATAATCTTTCTTTCAAAAATAAAAAAATAATTTTTGATTATACAAATAAATTATAAATTTTATATATATTAATATTTTCATTTTGATTTTTTGAATTAGTTTTATTTTTTTCAATTACATTTTTCCTTTTTGAATTAGATAAATTTTCAAGGAGAATTTGACTTATATTTTTATTATTATTCCATGAATTTAATAATGTTCTTTCATTATATATATCATTATTTTCTTTTATTCTTTTTATATTTATTAATTTTTGTTCTTTATTTTTTTTTGATTTAATTTTTTTTTTAATTAAATTCTTATTTAAATTACTATTTGAATGATTTAATAATTTTTTTTGGAAATTATTAAAAAAATTCTCATATGAAGTAATTTTTTTTCTTGATTGATAAAAATCTAAATAAAAATTATTATCTTTATCTCTTCTCATTCTCCCTTTTGTACTCATATCTCTTTTTTTATCAATAATAGGCGAAAATGCTTTTTTACTTTTTTCAAAAATATTACTATTACTATTATTATTTACATGATGATGATTATTATTATTATTTTTATTTTCTATATCATTACTTTTATTATTTTTATCAATATTAGTATTATTAGAATTAGTATTATTTTCAATATAATTATTTTTATTATTATTATTAACTGAATTTTCAAGTTCAATATCTAAATTAAAACTTCCTCCATTTTCTTCTTTATTAATAAAATTTTCAAAACTATTAATATCATCTTCATCATTAATATTATCTTTATTTAAATTAAAATCAATTTTTCCATCACCTAATTTACTATTATTATTCAAATCAATAATATGAATATCTTTTTGATTATCATTATCAATAATATCATTTAATATACTTGTATTAATTTTTTTTTTTATATTATTTGATTTTTCTACACTTTGAGTATAATATTCTTCATCAACTTCTTCAATTGGTTCATTTTCTAAATTATTTTCTAATTTATCATTTTCAATATTTGGAATATTTTTTACTAAGTTTAATATTTCATTTGTTAAATATGATAAAGATGAGAAATCTAAATTGTTTTTTTTACAAAATTCATATGCTAATTCTTCTGGTTTTGAATTTGAATATATTTTTATATTTTCACTTTTTCCTTTTTCTAATTCAACTGTCATTACATAAACTGGTTCTTCATTTTTTTTATTATCATTGAGTTTTAAGTTATTTTTACTATCATTAAAATTCATTTTTTTTGAATTAAACAATATTTAATTTCTAATTTTAATAAATTAAAAAAATACAAATTTTTTAATTGAAAAAATAAAAAATTTTATTTAAATTGATTATAAAAATATAATTATATATTAAATGTCAGAATCAAATAATATTTCAAAAATACCAAAAATAGAAGAATTTAATGAAAATGATATAGAATATAATAAAGAAAAAAAGGAAAATTCTAATTTAAATTTTGATAATCTTCTTGAAAAATTTAATTTTCCTTCTTTTAATAATTCATTAAATAGTTTTTTTGATAAAGAAATAAATAAAAATCATATTGAACATAATATAATAATAAATGGAATAATTCCAGGATTAACAATTAATAAATCATTTATTTGTCAAAGTAAAAAAAATGAAAATCAAGAAATTGAAAAAGAATATTATAAATCTCAATCAATTAAATTTTTAAGTAATGATGGTCATTTAATTAAAGAAAAACAAGAAGCATATAAAAATTGTTTAAATGGAAATGAAAAAGTTTCATTTTTAAGAATGTTAGATGGGAAAGGACATAAAATTATTAAAGAAAGAAATAGGAAAACTGGAGAAAAAAATGAAAAGAATTTATTTAAAAATATCAATGAAAATGAATTAAATGATTTTAATTTGAATTATAATTTGTATAGAAATAAAATTCAATTTCAAAAATTTTATGATTTAATTAAGGATATTAAATTTAAAAATAGATTTGATATTTGGAATGAATATAAATATATAAATAAAAATAATTATTATGATAATGGTTATTATAAATATAAAAATTTGATAGATGATTATATTGGGGAAGGTGTAAAATTTTAAATAAGTAATATATATTTAAAAAATTATTATTTGTTGATTGTAAAAAAATAATTTAATTGGTCAATATTTATTTATTATTAAAATATTTAAAGGTTTATTCTTTTCTATATCTTATTTTTAACTCTTTAAAAATCTATTATAATTAATTTTTTTTATTTAAAAAAATAACAAATTTTATTTATATAATATATTAATTTTTTCAAATCTATTATTTATAATACTATATGATTGATAAATTTTATAATATTATATAAGAACAAATATTTGATTTTTAAATAATATTTAAATAGAAGAAGTAGAAGGATTTTTATAATAATTTATGACCATATCCCAATTAAAATTATTATTATTTCCTTCTTGAATAAAATTATCTTTATCAATAGGTTGATCAAAAAAAACACCAGGGAATAATTTACTAGGAAATTTGGCTCCCTTTAAATTAAAATTTGAAATAGAATGTTTTTTAATAAAATTATCATTATTACCTAATAAATATGAAGCATATAAATTTGTATTTGGGATATATGATGAATTTTCAAAAGAAAATGGAGATAAATTTCGATTTTTAATATTGATAGTATTATTATTTAAATCAGATGAATAAAAATGTTTTAAACCAATATTTTCTGGACTTGTTGATGCTTTTGAATTTCTACTTGTACTTATACTTCTTGGATTTAAATTTGTAATTTTTATTTCTTCTTCTAAATTTTCTTTATTTTCATTTTTAATTTCATTATTATTTTCTATTTTATTTTCATTTTCATTATTATTATATTCTTTTTCATTAATTATTTCATTTTCATTATTATTATTATTATTATTATTATCTATTTCATTTTCATTTTCATTTACATTATTATTATTTTCTTTTTCTATTTCTCTTTCTTTATATTTTAATTTTTTATTATGATATTTGTTTTTATTATGTTTTTTAAATCTATTATTATTATTTTTTTTATTATTTTGAATTGATTTTTTACAATTTTTTATTAAATAATTATTTATTTTATTTATGATATATTTATCATCATAATTACATTCTTTAATTATTTTTTCAAGAGCATTATTATTAATATTATATTTTGAATATTTCCTAATAAAAATTAATTTTTTAGCTTCATTTAATATAATTTGATGAGATTGAATATCATTTATTAAAACATTATCTTCATTTTCTGAAATATCATCATATTCATCCCAATTTTTCATTATTGAAAAATAAATAAAAATTAAAAAATAAAAATAAAAATAAAAAAAATAAATAATAAAATTTTATATTAAAAAAACAAACTAAAATAATAAAACAATATTAAAAATCTACTAAAATAAATCAACAAAAAACAACACCACAATCCCAAAAAAAAAAAAAAACTATGAACAACATTTCTTTTTATTTCTAGATTCTTTACCATTATTATTAAGAGTAAAATTATTATCTCTTGAATTATTATCATTAAATTGATTTTCTTTTTTCTTCAAAATATCCCTAACTAAATAATCAAAAATTTCATTAACTCCAATTCCATTTGCAGCAGAACATTCTAAAAAATGATAATTATATTTTTGAGCAAATTTTTCTCCTTCAATAATAGAAACTTCTCTTTCTTCTTCTAAATCAGTTTTATTACCTACTAAAATAAAAGAAATATCCCCTTTAACATTTTCTTTAACTTCATCAATCCAACTGTCAATTATTTTTAAAGTATTTTTTTTTGTTATATCATAAACAAAAATTATACCATCAACTTTATTATAATAATATTTTTGCATTGAACGAAATCTTTCTTGTCCTGCTGAATCCCATATTTTTATTTTTATTTTTTTTGAATCTATTTCTATATCTTTTATTTTTGAATCCATTCCGATTGTGTTTAATGAATTTGTGTTGAATTCATTTATTGTATAACGCATTATTAATGAAGTTTTTCCTACGTTTGTATCTCCTAATGTTATTATTTTGTAATCAATGTTTGATTGGTTTTCCATTTTTTTTAATAGATTTTTTATTTTTTTTTTGGTTTTTTTTTTTTTTTGAGATATTTTTTCAATTTACTTTTTTCATATCTTTTTTTTCAAAAAATATATGGTATAATTTTATAAATTAAATAATTATTTTATTTTTTATAAAATATATAAAAATTTCATATATTAAAATTCTACAGAATATACTTCATAATCACTAACAGTAATATTATATTGTCCTCCTGATAATTCACTTTTTTCAGTAGTATTAAAAGTATGAGGAGTATTTAGATAACTTGAATTATTTCTCATACATTGATCATAAATACAAATATCATGCCCACCACCAAAAGCAGCTCTATCATAATTTCCATAAACTGAATATTGTTCTTGTCCTGATTTTAAAGTATATTTTTTTTTTTTATCTAAAGAAAATATAAAAGTTAATTTATCACTTTTATAACTATTTGATTGATCCCAAAATAAAGGATTGTATCCTCCAAATCGAAATCCAGTATTTGTTTTTATTAGCATTACAGTAGGTCCTTTATTATCACATTTTTCATGAAATGTTTTTATTAAATCACCATCTTTTGAAGCACGATATAATAATTTAAATTTTTTATATGTGTTTTCTTTTATCCAATTTGATATTAATTCTTTTTCTTCTTTTGATTGTAAAACTGTTGATTGATAAAAAAAATTTTCATCTTTTTCTTTTTTATCTTTTTCTTCTTTTAAAGGAAGTAATTTATTTTTTATTTCTTTTATTTCTTCTTCTAAATTTTTTATTTTTTGATTATTTGATTCATTTTCTTTTTTTAAATCTTTAATAATTGAATATAAATTTCTAATTAATTGATTTAAATCTTGATTTTCTTTAATTGGAATAATAAAAGAAAATTCTGCAAAAACATTTTTATATTTAATTGTAATTTCTTTTTCATTAATTTCACTTTCGAAAGTTTTAGTTTTTAATATTTCTGAAATTTTGTCAAATGTATCATCCATATCTTTAAATATTTTAAAAATTTGAGAAATTTTTTCAAGTTCTTCTTTTGAATATGATTTTTCAAAAATTAAAGGAGGAATTGAATTTAATTCTTCAATTACAAATATCAATTTGGTTGATTCATATGATAAATTAAGATTAAATTTCCTTTCATTTATTTCAAAAGGTAAAATAAAAGGTTTCACATTTAATGTTGGTTTTGGTGCATCTGTCATTTTTTTTAACTATTTTTATATATTTTATTTATAAAAAAATAAATTAAATAAAAAAAAAATACAATTTTTTATTTCATTTCAGTTAAAATATTTAATTTAAATAAAAAATAAAATAAAAAAAAAAAATATTTTTTTCATTTTAAAATATATTTTACCCAAAAAAAAACAATGGGTCAAAAATTATCAAGTTCAAAAGCAAAAATAGATGTAGATTACTTTTTACTATATAATTATCCTCACTTTAGAAAAATAAAAATAATAAACAATGGTTTATTATATAAATCAGTTTTAATAAACAATACAATAGACAATTCAACATTAATATTAAAAATTTTTCCAAAATCAGATTACGACATTTCAATATATAATAAAATGAAAGAAAAAATGGAAAAAATAAAAAAAAAAATAGATTCAAAAATAATAAACCCAAAAAATTATAATAAATTTTATAACATATCTCCAATATTAAAATTAGAAGATAATATTAGAGCAGGAATCATAATTCGTCAAAATTTTTTTATTGATTTACGAGAAAGAATTTATACTTTACCATATTTAACAAAAATAGAAAAAATATGGATAATATTTCAATTTTTTTATGGAATATATCAATTACATTTATCAAATATTTATCATGGTGATTTAAAAATAGAAAATATTTTATTAACTTCAAATCATTCTGTTTTCATTACTGATATTTCTCCTTTTAAACCAGCATATATTAAATTAAATGATATAGGAAGTTATACTTGTTATTTTGAAAATTCTTTTGATAATAATTTTAAAAGTTGTTATCTTTCACCAGAAAGAATTGTTGATATAAATGAATTTAAATCAATTAATGAATATGAATTAAAACCAGAAATGGATGTTTTTAGTGCTGGAATAATTTTTGCTGAGTTATTATTAGATGAAAATTTATTAGATTTTACTAAAATTGTTTCTTATAAGAAAAATAATGAAATTATGGAACAAATTTTAAATCGAATTCAAGATTTAAAAATTAGAAATTTAATTAAAAAAATGACTTTTGTTAATCCTAAAGATAGAATTAATATTAGAGAAGTATTACAAATTATGATTAATGATATTTGTCCTATTAATATGACACAAATGTTAATTCATATGAATAATTTAATTATTTCTACTAATTATTGGAAATCTGATATTTTAATTGGATTATTTTATAAACATTGGAAACAAATTTGGAAAATGATTTTTGGTTTAAATGAAAATGTACCTTTACTTTATCAAAAATTAAATTTTAGTATTATTAATAAATTAATTTTAGGAAATTTTTTCCAAGATATTAAAAGAGATATTCAAAAAAATAAAGAAGCTGAAATTTTGAAAATACAAATTATGGAAAAAGAAAAAATTTATAAACAAGAAATTGAATATAGTAAAAAAATGGAGGAGATACAAAAAAAAAAAAATCCTAATAGAGAAAATATTGATAATAAGTTACAAAAATTAAAGGAAGAAAGGAGAAAAAAAATTGAAGAAGAAAAAAAAAATTTAAATAAAAATGATAATGAAGAAATTATTCAAACTGATAAAAATGAAAAAAAAGAAGAAATTAAAATTGAAAATGAAAAAAAAGAAGAAATTAAAAATGAAAATGAAAAAAAAGAAGAAATTAAAAATGAAAATAATGAAAAAGAAGAAAATAAAAATGAAAAAGAAGAAGAAAAAACATTAATTAAAGTAGAAAATAATGAAAATAAAGAAGACTTAGAAAAAGAAGAAGATGAAGAAGAAGAAATAATATTTGATTTAATAATAGATTTAGACAATTTAAACCAATTAAAAAATGAATCAAAATTAGACCCTTTAATTTTTGATAAAAATGACAATAAAGAAACAATTAGAATATTTGTAACATATTTATTACATAATATGGATTCTGTAAAATATGATAGTTCAAATTTAGTAGCAATTGAAATGTTAAAATTATTTGGAGAAAAATATTCAGATTATGAAAAATTAGATATTATAATACCTTATTTTATAGAAAATTTAAATCGATCTAATACTTTAAATATATTAACAACTATTGATTATTTATTTGATTTATTTTATAGTATAAATTATAATGAATTAATTCTTCCTATTTTTTCTCATAAATATTTTGATTCTTATATTTTTCTTGCTTTTCGTAAGTTATTAAAATCAAAAAATAATATGTTAATTATTGCTTTTATAAACTCAATTGATAAATTAATTGATTTAGAAAAAAAATTTTTAAATGTTTCTTTAAGATCAAAAATAAAAGATTATAATGAAAAAATAGCAAAAAAAAATTCATTTAAAAATAATAATAAAGATAAAGAAGAATTATCAATTTTTGAAATGAAAAAATCAAAATATGAAGCAAAAGAAAAAATATTTAAAGATTATGATATATCATTAAAAGAATTTAAAGAACAATTATTTGTTTATATTTCAGATTTAATAAGTAATAATGAAGAAATAGATGTAATAATATCATTAATAAGACAATTACCAACATTATTAATTTTTTATGGAAAAGAAAAATCAAATGATTTTATAAAATTTATAATAAATAATATAAATAAAACTCAATGGGTAATTCAAAGAGAAATATTAAAATATATTCCTAAAATGATAATAACTTTAGGTGAAGATTCTTTAATTTATTTATTAACTTGTATGGAAATGTTAATTGGAAATAATTCAAATGAATTAAAATTATATGAATTAATAAATTCTATTTTAAACTTATTTAAAATGGATTATTTACCAAAAGAAACTTCTATTGATTTTTATATTAAATTATTACCTTTTTTAGTTCATCCTAATTTAAAAGTTAGAAATATTATTATTGAATTTACTAAAGAATTATTATTGAAATTAAATGATTATGAAATTTATTCTTATTTATTTGATAATATGAAAAATTATTGTTTTGGTTTTAATTTAAATGAAAATATTAATGAAGATTATTTAAAAGAAAGATTATCAAGAATAATTTATGATTTTGAATTAAGAAATTATTCTTTTGAAGAAAAAAAAATAATTCAAAATGATTTAGATTCAAAAACTTTATTAATAGAAATAATAAAAAATATAAAAGAAAATTCTTTTGATAATGAAAATGTAATATATAAATTTAATGAAGATTTTCATAAAAAATTATTAACAATTAATATATCAAAAGAAAGAAATTTTAATGAGATAATTCCAAAAGAATTTAAAAAATTTTGTAAAAATAATATTGAAGAAGGAGGAGAAAATTTAGTTACTTTCATATGTAAAATTATGTGGTTAGGTGATTTAAGTTCAATTTGTACAATTCCAAAAATAAAAAATAATGAAGATGTTATATTTAAATTTGATAATAACTCAATTACAACAAGTGAAAATTTTAAAATAAATTATCTTTTTAAAACTCTTAATGTTAATTTAAAATTAGTAACATTAAATGATTTTTTAAATGAAGAAAAAGATTCAAATGATTATAAAAATGAAATTAAATATTTAAGAACAATAAGAAATAATTATAAAAGTAATAAATTTGAAAAATGGAGACCACAAGGTCAATTAATATCAACTTTATATAATCATAAAAGAAAACCAGTTGAAAAATTAATTTCAATTGATAAAAATCAATTTGCTTCAATTGATAATGAGGCAGGATTTTTTTTATGGAATATTAATAATGATAAAGGAGAAATAATATTAAAAAAAAATTTTTCTTTTAATGAAAAAAATGAAGAAAATTTAAAAATTTCATATAATAAAACAATTAGAATTATTGATAATATGAGTTTTATTTTTGCTTCAGGTGAAAAATTATATGAGTTAAATCCACATTTAAAATCAACAAGTGATTTTTTAATTAAATTATATGACTATAATAAAAATAATATAAATTCAAATTTAAATAAAAATAATATTACATGTTGTATTGGAATAGGAGAAGATGTTCAAGAAAGTCAAAAAATTGTTTTTTCACAAGAAAATGGTTTTATTAATATTAAAGATAAAAGAATGAATAAAATTGCATTAAGAAATTATATTCCAATTCAAAATGGAATAATAAGTTATTTATATAAAAATTCAAATACAGATATATTTTTAGGAACTTTAAATGGTTATATTTTAAATTATGATATTAGAATTAATACAATTTCAGATTATTATAAATATTCAAATAATAAACCAATTATTGGTATTTCTAATTTTAATTCTAAACATGGTTTTGGTATTTTTAATAAATATCCAAATATGAAAAATTATTTATTAATTTGGACTGGGTCTGATGATCATGAAATATCAATTTGGGATAAAAAATATTTAAATTGTGATTTTTTATTTAAAGTAAATAAAACTTATTCAAGTGGTTTAGACTCAATAATTGTAGAAATTCCAGAAATAGAAAAAGAAAATTATAATAATTATTTAAATGAAGATAAAAAAATTTTTAATGAAAATTTAATAAAAAATTACAATAAATTAAAATATTTAGATAATAAAATATATAATAAAACAAAACAATTAATATTATCAAATTTTTATAATGAAAATTTCTATTTAAATATTCCAGAAAGATTAAAAAATATTTCAAATATTTTTCAAAATCCTTCAACAGTTCAAACAGTCTTTTCACCAATGAATGATAATAATGAAAATTTTCCTTATTTAATTTCAGCAGGAAATGATATGACAATTCGTTATTGGTCAATTTATGATGAGAATAATTTAAATAAAGAAGAAAATCAAGAACAATATTCTTATTTAATAAATGCTCCTGAAAATATGACAAATTGTTTTTTTACAAAAAGTATTTTTGGTAATAATATAATTTTACAAAGTAATGAAATTTATAATATTAATGAATTAAAAAAATCTGTTATTGGTTTTAGTGAATATCAACATTTTAATGGAATTACATATCATCTTAATAAACAAAATGAATTTTATGATGAAGAAAATAAATTTTGTACTAAAATTTCAGATTTTTCACATAAAAATATTATTTCTGATATTATTCCAATGAATTTAAAAAATGAAATTGATGATGGAAATGAGAAATATTCAAATTTGTTAATTTCTTCTTCTTGGGATGGAACTGTTAAAATATGGAAATAAGTAAAAATGTTATTCTTTTTTTTTTTGTTTTATTATATTTTTTAATAAATAAATTAATATTATTTAAATATTTATTTTAAATTATATTTTAAAATTTTTAATGTCATCTTTAAAAGATAAATTAAAAGGAATAATAAATTCTCCTTTAGATAATACATCAAATTATGAAAATAAAAATTATAATAATGAAAGAAGACAAAATAATAAATTATTATATACTCAAATTAATGGGAATAATCAAACAAGAAGTGAAATTTTATCACAAGTTAAAAATAAAATAAGAGAATTTAAACATAATAGAGAAAATTATAATGATGATTTATTAAATTTTGAAGTTAGTAGAGAAGCTTTACAAAAATATTATCCTTCACATCAAAATGGAGAAAATGATATTAAAGAGAAATTAAATAATAGTATGAATATGATTAAAACTGGTAATTTTAATACAAATAATAATAATGATATGATTACTTTTGCAAATCCAAATATGAAATTTGATGATAATTATAGTAAAAATAATAAAAGTTTTATTATTAATAATAATAATAATAATTATAATAGTTATACTAATCCACAAAATACTGAAAATGAGTTTGAAAGTTATGATAAAAGAAATATTACTAAATCAAATTCTAAACCTAATATTTATAATAATGATGAAAATAATAATTTTTTTAGTAATTATAATTCTAATAATAAAGTTAATTATGAGAAAAAAGATGGATTTTTAAATATTGATATTAAAAATATTTTTAAAAGTAAAAATAATAATACTTTACAAAAAGAATCAAAAACACATCAAAAGAATAAATCTTCAAGAGAATATATTACATTTAATCAAAAGAAAAATAATTATTCAAATTTAAATAATTTTAATAGTAATAATAATGGAAGTAATTTCCAAGATGATAAAAATAAAATTAAAAATCAAATTAATTTATTTGTCAAAGAATTAAATTATAATAATAAAAATTTCTCAAATTATTCTTCTGCTAATCAAACAATTGATATTAATAATAATAATAATGAGCCAATAATAAATCAAAAAAGAAATAAATCTTATAATTCAAATTCTTTTTTAAATAATAATAATAATACATATCAAAAGAATTATAAAAAAATAAAAGGAGCTCCTAAAATTAGTTTATTAGATATTCATTCATTAAAACAAAGTTTATTAGAAATGACAAATGAAGATATTGAAAATTTACCAAATGAATATATAAATGAATTAAAAGATTTATCAAAAATAATCAATAATTTTTTTAAATAAAAAAGAAATATTATTTTTAATATTAATTGTTTGATTAGCA
>JAJJLH010002865.1:0-12414 GCA_023806865.1 Isotricha sp. YL-2021a | reverse complement strand
TAGCTCCAATTTTTCCTTTACATTTTTATAATAAATTTTTTCCTAAAATTGAAGTAAAAGAAGAACAATTTATTTTAGAAGGGAAAGATTTAATATCTGAAATAGATATTCAAAATTATAATAGTGATGAATCAATTGAACCTTCATCTAGAATATTTAATGATGATGAAATTAATACTAATAAAATTGTTCCAAAAATGAAAAGAAGTAAAACTTTTATGAATCGAATTAAAATTGATAAAAATGATTTTAATAATGATTTTAAAAATTCTGAGTTTGATAATGAAGAAATGAAAAAAAAAATTATTGAGGGAGTTGAATTAAATAAATTATTGGCTACAATTTATTCTCTTTATCAATTTTGTATTAATCAATATTTTGAAGCTATTTATAATGTTATTAAAAATTGTAAAAATATATTAATTAATTATGAAACTTTTGGTAATTTTGATTTAATTAAAGAATATTTAACTTTTATTAGAACAAATCTTTTAAAAAGAGTTGTTTTTTTAAATAATCCATTAATGACAAATATTTATAAAAATGTGATTGAGGACCCAACTATTATCGAAAATAAATTTAATTTCAATGACAATGAAGAAGGATTAAACTCACAAGGAATGGGAAATGAAGAATTATATTTAATAAGATATTTATTTTATTTTTGTAAAACATATAATAAAATTAACTTTTTATTACGTAAATTAAGAATATTTCATGAAATTCAAAAATTATCTCTTTCAAAAGAGTTTGTTGATTATGAAACAATATTTGAAAAAATCACAACAGAATTAAATGATAATAGACAAAATATTATTGCATTATATCAACAATTAATTACAGAAAAAAATCAATTAATTGTATCTGGAAGATTTCATAGTTCTGGAATTAAAGCTTTTTTAATTCAACAAAGAATAAGTTTTGTTACTAAACTTTTAGGAAAATATGATATAAATCATTATTTTGATAAATTAATATATATTAAAAATGAAGAATTATTATCTCATATAAAATCATCAAGTTATGAATTTAAAAATATTAAAGAACAAATTGAAAAAATTCATAATGAATTTGATAATAATAATCCTTCAGAAGAACATCAAGGAAATACAAATTATATTTCTAATATTATCAATAGTTTAATTGAAATTTCTAATCAATTTAATATAATGTTTTATACTAAAAGAAAAACAAAAATTGACTCTAATCGACTTTTAAATAATATTGATTCAATGTTAATAAAAGAGGATGATACTTATTTTAGAAAAATACAATTTCCTGTTTCTTTACATAAATTAATCGAAGTAATTAATTCATTTTCTCATGTTGAAAAAGCAAGTTTATTAAAATTAGAATATTGTAAAGAAATATTAAGAATATTTATATCTATGACAAAAAATTATATTAAATTTAATAAATTACTTGAAACTGAAATGGATATTTATTTAGATTTAATTGATAAATCTTTAGAAAGTGTTAAAATTTATACATCAGAAAAATTTGATGATAAACAAAATGAAACAGTAATTTTATCAATAATATATAATAGTTCAATAGCATTTTTATATTTAATTGAAAATTCAAAGAAAAATTTTTTCTCATTAAAAAACCAAATTTCAAAAATATTTAAATTATACTATGAAATATATCAAGATTTACGTCCAAAAATAAAAATAGTATATCAAATATTTTATACTTATTTAATAACTAGAATATTACTATTCTTAAATAGAGAGAAGGCATATGATTTTTATTTTTATGAAGTATTTTTTCAAAATATTTATCCATTAAAAGAAATGAAAAGTAGAACTTTAGAATGTATAAAAGAAATAAATACACATTGTAAAGAAACACCAGGTGATGAAAGTTCAGAAGAAGATAATCAATCATCAGACAATCTTAGTAGTGATAATCTTAATAGTAATAATGAAGAAGAAGAAAATGAAATAAATGATGATGAAATATATGAAGAAGAAGAAAAATTAGAATTTATAATTTTTTTAAACTTTCTTAATATTTATATTATTTATTTAAATGAATTAAATTCTCTTAGACAAAATATAAAAAGTGAACATTCAGGTGTTGCTAAATTCAATTTTAAAGCATTAAGTGAAAAAATAAAAAAATTATTAGATACTTCTATTAAAATAACAGATGATCAATTGAAACATGGAAAAAATGATTCTTTTGATGAAAAAATTAGTATAAAAGGACAAACTCAATTAAAAGTTTTAAATCAATTAACAACAAGTGTTTCAAATTCAAGTCAAAATTCAATTACACCTTTTGGTGATCCACATTTAAATCAAAATAATGATAATTCTAAAAATTATGGATTTAAAAATATTATTTTAGAAGTTAAAAATGATTATGAATTTGAAAGTGTATTATTAGAATCTATAATTTATTATAAAATAGAAAAGAAAATTTTAGAAATTCCAATTATTGAAGATAAAAGATATAAATTTTATTATTATGATACTGAATATATTGATATTATTATAATTGAAAAAATTTTAAGAGATATTGGAATTCAAAAAAAATTAAGAGAATTTTGTGAAGACAATCCTCTTGATAATGATGATATTTTTAGTTCTGAAACTTATTCTTCAAATGAAAAATATGATGATAAAATACCTTTAATTACTATTTTAATTCAAAATTTTCAAAAATATGAAAAAGTTGTTCATTATAATGTAGATGAAAATGTTTATTTTCAAATTTTACATCAACAATTTATTCAAAATGATATGGTTAAATTTATTGAGTCATTAATAAGAAAATTTGATAGAAATGATTTTGAAAATATTTATCATATGAAATTTTTTAATTATTTTAAAATGAATCAAATGTATCCTCAAGAAAAACAACTTTTTAAAAAAGTAGATGATACTTTATCTTTAGTAGAAACTTTATTAAAAATAGATTCTAATACTTATTCAAAAGAATATAAAAATAATATTATAAGTAATTATATAGATTATCAGCCAATTATTTCTAATAATGAAAAAAATAATGTTGATATTAATAAATTATTTAACCACATTATGTATCTTTATCCACAATATAGTAAAAAATTAACTAATTTATTTTATATTAATTCATTTAAAATTCTTCATAAAGCGTGTTTAGGAATTAAAAAAAAGAATTTCGATATGGAAAATAATGGAATAAAATTTAATGAAATTATAATTGGATTAACAAGCTTATTTAGAAGACAAATCAACCAAACAATAATATTAGATAAAGAATTATTTTCAATTGTTTTAAGAACATTATCAATAATGTTAAATATAATAATAACTGAAGATGAAACTTTTGTCATTAAACATCCAGAATTATTTAAAAATTTATTTTCTTCTTTTGATTTTATTTTAGATCGTTTAGCAAAAGATTTAGAATCAATACTTAAATTTATGATGAAACCAGAAAGTTCAAAAATAACTGATAAATCAATAAAAAAAGAAGAAAAATTAGCTAAAATTTTAACTTTTTTAACAACAATTTTTAAATTTAATAATATTGGTGACACAAGTTTAATTTCTGATTCTTTGAGTTTATATAATTCTAAAATTGTTGAACAAATTATTAAATTACTTTTTGTTTTATTAAAATTTAATTATAAAAATTCTATTTCAACAATTTTACTTTTATTAGATTTTTTAAATAATTTTATTGATGGACCTGATATTGAAAATTTACATTTAATTTTTAATCAAGGTTATTTTGATTTAATGAAATATATTATTATTAATGTAGATTATTATAAATTATTTATTGAAAATATTAATAAAGATGATTTATATGATTCTATTGATTATATGATTGATATTGAATATAAAATTATGAAAATATTTTTCATATTTTTTAATATTGCATTTCATGATAAAAAAAATATATCAAATTATATTCAAGTTAGAAAATTTTATGATGAAAATTTTGAAAATATAAAAAATAAATTAAAAAGAATATATTATATATCACAAAAAGAAATTGAAAATAAAAAATATAATATTGATAAAATGCTAAAATATAATAATCATAATAATTTTTATTCAGACGATGATTTATATATTAGAGCAGGAATAACAGATGATAAAATTGATGATGACAATGATGATAAAGATGATAATAATAATTTATCTAATAATAAATTAGAAGATAATAATTCAAAAAATAATCATTATTGTTTAATTAAATTTGAAATAATTTTAATCTATTACACTTTATATATATTCCAAAGAGAAATAATGTATGAAAATTATTTTGATATTCAATCTAGTAAAACAACTTTTTTTGAAAGAATATATAAATTTTTTTATTCAATTATAATGTTTTTAATTAATTTTATAATTACACCTTATTATCTTATAATATATATTATAAGAATTTGTAAAAGAAAAAAAAATAATAGAGTTGCATTATTTGAACAATTATATGATATAGATAAAAAATATTTAAAAGTGGATGAAAAAGAAATGATGTCATATATGACAGAAAATATATCATCAGTAGAAGTATCTTTAGATGATATATTATATAAAGTATATTTTCCATTATTAACAAAAAGTAAAAAAATAAAAAAAAATTCTCAATTATATTTTAAAGTAGAAAGTGATCAATTACAAAATTATATTTATCATATAATGAATAATTATGATAATATCAATATTGAAGTAACACAAAATACAAATATAGATTCAATTTTAGAATTACCATTTATAAAAATTATTTTTCAAAATTCAGATTTATTACAAACAATATCCTTAATATTAGGAATATTAATAAATATTTTTATTTTAATGTCATATTCAACATTTACAAAGGATGCTGAATGTGATAAAAAAGATGCAAGATTAAATTGTCCTTATCTTTTATATAAACCAGGAAAAAATAAATTAAATCATACAAGAGCTGTTTTTAAATTTCTTGGTTTTGCTCATTTATTTTTAACAATTTGTTTATTTTTAAATTATTATCTTAGAATATTTGGTATTGTATTAAGAAAAACAGAAAATAAATTTAAAATAAAAGAAATTAAAAAAACAAAAAAGAAAAAAATAAAATATGGTATTTGTGGATATTTAGGTTCAATAATTTTACCAGCAATATTTCATTCATTATTTAATTTCGAAAGCTTATTTTATATTCTTGCATTAGGATTTAATTTAATTGGTATTTTTATTCATAATTTTTTTTATGGATTTATGTTAGTTGAAGTAATTGTAAGAGTAGAAGTAATGAAAAATGTATTATTAGCAATTTATATTCCATGGAGACAAATAATAATAACATTATTAATTTTCTTAGTTATAATTTATTATTTTTCACTTTTTGCTTTATCATATTTCCCAAGTCACTTTAAAATAATTGGAGATACAAAAAATTTTTTAAATACTTTTATGAGAGTATTTGATCAAGGTTTTAAACAAGATGGAGGAGTTGGAACTTATTTAGATAAAACTTTACAACCTCATTATGTTCCATATACATATAATACTTATTTAGGAATTAGATTTTGGTATGATAATATTTTTTATTATATTGCAATTACAACTATTTTTCAAATGTTTCTTTCAATTATAAATAATTATTTTTCAAGTCAAAGAGAAGATCAAGAAAAATTTGCTGAAATTGTTGAAAAAGAATGTATTATTTGTGGTATTGAAAGAGAAGCTATTGAAAAAATGTATTCTAATCATAAATCTGCTTTTGAAATTCATACTAATCATGATCATAATATTACTGATTATATTTGTTATTTAATTTATCTTCAAGTTCTTACTAACAGAGATATTGTTGAAGATAATGTTTGGAAATTACATTTAACTAATAATTACTTGTTTTTACCTAAAAATAATTGTTTTAAATTGAAGGAAAGAAAAATTTTGGAAAATAGTGGAGAGAATAAACAAAATTAATTTTTTTTTATTTATTATATTTTTTAATTAAATTATTTAATATAAATTATAATATATTTTTACTTTTGATTTATTTTAAAATTGAAATATTATTTTTTTAAATGTTTTTAATTTATTTTCAAAATTTAATAGAGAATTTAAAAAATTTAAATCATAATTAACATTGAAATTACTGAAAATTTAAATCTCCAAAATAATTTAAATCCAATAAACATAAAAAAACATATATAAATAATCAAAATTAATTATTTTAATTATATTTCCCTTCTAAACATAATTAAAAAAATATTATTTTTAAATTTTAAAAAAAACTTAATTCATTAAAATAAATTATTTTATATTTATCTTATTTATTATCAACATTCCTCTTAAAGAAATTAGCAAATCTAGTATTATTTTGGATTTTGGCTTTTTCCATCAAATCATCATATTTAACACTAACATTATCTAATTGTTTCCTATTTAATTTTTTCCTCAAAGGTTGATTTGATTCTTTATTATAAGTTTCAAAAGATTTCAACAATTCAAAAGGTAACTTTGAATTTTTAATAAACTCATTTAAAATTTCAGCATATTTTTTCTTAGCATAATCATTATTATGAGGATTATTTGCTTTTAAATAAAGAGCTAAATACTTAAGTGAAGATTCCCTAACATTCAAATAAGGATATTTAATTCTATTATTACTCAATTCAAGCATACCTTTAGTAATCAATGATCCGAAAGTAAATTCTAAAAAGTTAACAGTATTATTAAATGAAATTTGTTTTTCTGCAAATTCATTATCTTCTTTATTTACTTTCCTAACAGGTAATTCTAAATTAATATATTTATTAGGATTTTCTTTAAATTTCTTAACATTATCCATTGATAAAAATTTATAATATTTCCCAGAGTATTTCACAGCATAAGCAAGTTTTCCTATTTTCATCATATTATCTTCTACTATTGTAACAGGACAACAATTTTGATATTCAAATCTAATATTTAAACCTAATTTAATATTTAATTCATTATTTTCATCATCAATATTTTCTTCATCTGAATCATTTTCACTTTCTTCTTCTTCTTTTTCTATTATTTCATCTTCATATAAAATTTCTGCAATATTTTCACCTGATAAATTTTTTGCTGGATGAATTACATTTTCAACTTCGAGAATATAATCTTTGAAATCTTCTGGATTTTTTATAAATTGTTCTACTTCTTCTTCATTTGTTAATAAATGGAATTGAGTTACAAAAGTTTCTTCTTCTTCTTTTTCTTCTTTTTCTTCTTTAGGAGAATTTAAATCTGAAGAATTTTCTAATCGATTTGATTCTGATGATAAATTTCTATATGTTGAACCTATTCCAACTTCACCTTCGTTTTTATTTTCTTCATTTTCTTTTTTTTCATCTTCTTTATTTTCTTCTTCTTCTTTTTTATCTTCTTCATTTCTTTCACCTTCATTATTTTCACCTTCTACTATTTTATTTTCTTCTTCATTTTTATTTTCTTCTTCATTTTTATTTTCTTCTTCATTTTTGTTTTCTTCTTCATTTTTATTGTCTTCTTCATTTTTATTGTCTTCTTCATTTTTATTTTCTTCTTCATTTTTATTTTCTTCTTCATTTTTATTTTCTTCTTTTTTTTCTTCTTCCTTTTTATCTTGTATCACACTAGAATTATTAGAATTTTTGTCACTTTCATTAGGAACTTCTTCAATTGGTTTTTCTTCAACTTCTTTTATTGGAGTATATACAATAAAATTATTATATGAAGCATTAATGTGTTTATTATATTTAAATATATGATTTGTTTTTAAAGCAATTGGTGAATAAAGTAATAAATTACTTTTTTGATGATTTGCATATAAAATACTTGCAATTAACTTCCTAGGAGTAAATCCAGTTAATTGACATGGTAAATCTAAACTCAGATTTCTAGCAAATTTCATTTCATATTTTTTCCTATTTTCTAAAATATTTAGTATTTGATCTTTAAGATACCATTTACTTTTCGTAGTATCGAAATATCTTATATCATATTGTTTATCTCTATAAATACTTAGAATATCTTCTAAATGACTTTTTTTCAAATTAAATCTTTCATTTACAACTTCAGGAATTCCTTTAAACATTTGTCTTTTAAGACATCTTTGAATATTAGTTTTATAATCACATTCAGCTACAAAAACTAAAGAAGGTTTTATAGCATCTCCTAAAATATTGGCTTGCCATAATGAAAAAGGAAAACCATCAATAACAACATTTTCATTTATCATATCTTCCATTGAAATTCTCCTTTCAATAATTTGAATAATAATATCATCATTTGTAGGTTGACCATTATAAATTGTATCAACAATATTTTTTTTTAAATTACATTCATGTAACATTTCAACACATTCTAATGTAGCTCTTTTAACAGTTAATCTTTTAAATCCCATATAATCTTCCATCATTTTAGCTAAAGTTGACTTACCAGAACATTCATTTCCAATAACAAAAATAACACTTCTTCCTCTCATTGGATATGAATCTTTAGGACATTCTAATCCAGTTCTATAATCTAATGGATTTTCACAGAAATATTTTTTTTCTTCTGGATTATTAAAAACATATACTCTATCTCTATAAACCAAAGGATAATCTGTTCTAATACATAATTTACTTGGTTCTACTGGTGATAAACGAGAATAAACACTTTGTTGATATACTTCTGAATTATCAAGTAAATCACGTACTTTTCTTAAGGAAAGTGGAGCTGGGAATTCTTTATTATTTACTAATTGTTTTTCTATTAAATTTCTTCTATTTATTATATATGGTTCTAATTCTAAAAGAAGATTTTTATATACATTTTCTTTTGTTGTATCATTGTTTATTTCTATTACTGGAATTCCTTTTTCTTTTAATCCATCTATTAATGCTTGAATATCATTTACGTTCTTTTCAAATCTTTGACTTAATTTATCTTTTTCTTGTTGGATTAATGCATCTTTTTCCATTAAATCAGGATCAGGACTTTTCCATATATCTTCTAATTCTTCTGGTGTTAATTCAACTTGAATTTCTTCTAAAGTTGGTAATGTTTTTTTAGGTTTTTCTTCTTTTTTCTCTTCTCCTTCTTCACCTCCTTCTTCACCTTGATTTTCGTTATTTTCATTCTCAGCTTCAGCATCAAATTCAGCTTTTAATTCATCGAATTTTTCTTGTTTTTTTTGTTTAATTAACTCATCTTCTTTTTGTTTTCTTTTATCATTACTTTCTTTTAACATTTTCTCATACATAGCATCAATTTCATCCATATGGAAATGACGATCCATAATAGATTTCATATTAACTTTGAAAAATACAATAACATTAGGAACTCTTCTTGATTCATACAATAAATCAATAAATGGAGTTGGAACTTTTTCTTCTAAATTAAACCATGATGCATCATAAACTGTAGGTGTGAGGGGATTAAATAAACTTTTAAATATTGCTTTATCATTGTCAGCTGCGTTATAGTCTTCTCCTTCTTCATCTAATGTTGCATCTTCTTTAATTGCATCATCTATATTTATTAAAGGTTCTCCTTCTGCTTCTGGATTTTCTTTTTTAGCTTCTTCATTTTTTTCTTCAATTTCTGCATTTTGTTTTTCTAATTCCTCTCTTTTTTTTTGAATTCTAACTTCTTTTCTTTTTAATCTTTGTTCTTCCCATATTTTCATAAATTCATTTTGAATTTCTCTTTTAGTAAACTTATATTGTTTACATAAAATATCACTATAGAAAGTAGTACCTGCACCTTGATATCCTGTAATCATAATATGAGGAGGGGGAACATTAATAGGTAATAATGATCCATTCTCACCTATATAATTTGCTGGATCTGCTCTGAATTTTTCCATTTCCTTTTCTCCTGATATTCTATATATTTTTTGATTAATTTGAACTTCATTTGCTTCTGGAGCATAAAATAACCAATTATCTTCTTTATAAATTACAGGACAAAATAAACCATATGGTCCTCTACTTAAAGGATATTTATCTTCTCCTATATCTGCTGGTAAAACTACTTTTTCTTCTGAGTCTATTTTAATATTAAATGGATTTAATGCATTTTCTAATTTTAATTGAAGTTGTTCTAATGGTTCATTGTACCCTGCTTCAATAACACATTCTTCATTATTTACATTATATTTTTCTTTTAACATTGTTATAATTTCTTCTAATTTTGCTTGTTCTGCTTTTACTTTTTCAATTTCAGCTCCTTGTTTTTCTTCATCTAAATTAGCAAAATTTGGATTTCTTCTTAAAATAAGTTCTTTAATACCTTCATCACTTTCATCCTTAATATAAATAATCCTATCCATTTTAATATTAAAATCACCTAATTTAGTAACTTCATCTTCATTCAAAGGATGATTTAATAATATAATTCCATTAACTCTAGGATGATTACCCTTTTCATCAAAAGCAAGGAAGAAATTATCAGACCTTAAATCTTCAATAACATAATCTTCTTCAGGAGGAAATGGATTTCTTTTTTCTTTTTCTTCAAGTTCCTTTTCCTTTAATTCTTTATCTTTTTCTTTCTGAGCTAAATGGTCAAGATAAGCTTGAGCTCTTTTATCTTTTTCAACTTCATATAATGATCTAGCACATTCAGTCATTTCAACAAATAATTCTTCTTCTAATTTAGCTTCATCTTCTAATCTTTTATTTTCAGCTTGTTCTTCTTGAATTCTAATTTCTTCTTCCTTTTTAGCTTGTTCAATCCTATCAGCAGCTTCTTGCATTCTATTAAATAAATGAACTAATTTATCAGAATGATATTTAACCCAACAGAAAAATTGTTCTTGTGTTCTTTTTTTATCAAGAGGAATACCTAAATAATCACACATAAAAACTATTTTAGAAACAAAATTATCTGGTTTTCTATCAGCAGGTTTCTTTGTAGAATTAGCTAAAACTTCCTTAAATTCAGTAGCACTGAAATGTACTCTTCTAGTATAAACACTATTTAATTCAGGTTCTTCCCAATTTTTTTGATATTCTTTAACAGCATCAAAAATTTCTTCCATATTAATAATTCTCCAATGATAAATTTGACTTAACATATTTGCAATTGTTTTCTTTCCACTTTGTGGAGGACCAATAATAGAAATTCTATAATTTTGAGGAACTTGTGGTGGTTCATTTATATATTTTTTAGGATTTTCTAAAAATTTCTTCCTATTATCATCACTTACAAATAAGAAAACTCTCCCAAAGTAACTTGCTGGAAACTCAGTACTTCCTGTTAATATTAAAAATTCATCTTTTAATGCTACTGGGTCAATTTGTTTCCAAGGAGACCATCTTCTAAAAGGAATAACACCTTCTCTTCCATCCATTAATAATCCTCTAAAATCACCTCCTTCTAAAACTTTGGCAATTGGTCTTAATGGATTTGCAAAATCTAATTGTGCTTTTATTAAATTTGATATTTCATCGAAATCTAATCCTGTAGTATCAATTTTAATATAATAATTAGTTTTTAATGTTTGAACATATTCCATTACTTTTGGATATTGAACATCTTCATAATATTTTAATTGTTCATTGAATATTTTCTCATTATCTGTTATTTCAATTAAATCTTCTTTTTTTGGTATTTTTTCCATATCTTCATCAGTTAATTCTGGTTCTGGTTCTGGTTCAGGAACAATAGGTTTATTTTCTTCATCATATTCAATTTCATCTTCTAAAATTTCTTTCTTTGGTATTTTTGGTTTTTTCATTAATTCAATATCTCTATCACCAATAATTTTCAAAGTCTTCATATTCATTTTCATATTATTATTCCTTTCTCTTAATTCATCTTTATTCATATATAAATCAACAACATAATCAACAGTAACATTACCATAAAAACCATTTAAAATTTTCTCAACAAAACTTTGAGTATCATTATTAGGATCATCAGTTTTTTCAAAAATATTAGAATTCATATCAATAACAATTCCTCTACTATTAGCAAAATCACTATGTAAAATATACATAAACATTCTTTGCATATTTAATTCAGAAATTCCATTTCCATTTATTATATCATTATAAACTGCTAATTCTATTTCATTTAAAACTGAATCAACTCCTGGTTTTTCTCTTTTTTTCGGAGGTGGATCCCAAGAAGCTAAATATGGATTTTCTTCTTTTTTTTTACCTTTAGCTTTTTTTTTCTCTTCTTTCTTTTTTTCTTCTTCTTTCTTCTCTTCTTCACCTTCTTCTCCTTCTTCACCTTCTTTATTTTCTTCTGGAGGATTTTCTTCTTCCCAAGTTAACATTTTTTCTTCATATTCAGCAACTTTTTGGAAAATTTTATCAAAAAATTTTTGTGGTTCTAAAATTTCCATTTCTAAATCTTTTGCTAATTTCATTGAAACTTGAGTTTTTCCTATTCTAGGAGGACCAATTATTAAAACAACTGGACTTTTTTTATTTGCTTCATCATATAAATCATTATCACTATCCCAATT
>JAJJLH010002864.1:0-12422 GCA_023806865.1 Isotricha sp. YL-2021a | reverse complement strand
AAGATAATAAAAAAAATGATAATATTTTTAATCCTTATTATCTTATAGAAATTAATCCAAATAATAAAAATATTATTGGAATTGTAAATAAAATTGGTTTTTATTTATATAAAATTAATAAGAATGAATCAATTAAATTATTTGAATATTTAATAAAACAAGATATTTATTATTTACCAACTTTTTTCTTTGGAGAAAATACAAGTTCATATAAACTATTTTTATCTTTAGATAATTCAATTAATATATATTCAATTGAAAATGTTGAGAAAGTAAAATTAGAATCTACTTTTAATTTTAATCTTCCAATAGCAAAAATAGGACTTTTTATAAGTAATTTAATATATATTTTTGATAAATCTCAAAATATAACAATAGTAAATTATACCTCAAAAAAAACATTAGATTTAGATTTTAAATTAGGAAATAATACAATAAATATTTTAAATGCAGAAATGGATTTATTTGTAAATAAAGTAATATATAATAAACAAACAAAAAATTTTTATCCAACATATAATAATAGTTTTTGTAGTACTAATAATGGTATAATTGTAATTAATGGAAATAAAAAAATCCAATTTATTGATTTAATTTCTCCTAAAGATTGTATAATTAAAATTTTAAATGATCCAAATCATTTAAAATGGAAAACTTTATTTAATTTATGTATTCAAATTTATAATGATAAACATCCTTTATTTAGATTAAGTCAAATTGATAATTATAAAAAGTTATTTACTGAAATTTCAATAAATTTTTTAAAAATTTTATTACCTAATTTATGTATTTTAGAAGGTAAAAATAAAGAAATAGTTAAAAAAGAAATTGAATATTTTATTTATTTTTTATTTCAAGTTGAATTAATTGAATTTATAATTAATGAAGATTCAAAAGGGATGTTTAATCTATTTAAAGGATTTAATTTACAAAAATTATTTTTTGAATTATTAGAACCTTACATTATTAATGGAAAATTTAAAATTAAAGAAATTCCAAATTCTTTTTTTTTTAATATGATTGATGAATATGTGAAAAATAATAAGAAAGAATGGTTATGTCAATTATTAATACATTTTAATATTAGTATATTTGATAAGTTTGTTGATAATTTTGAAATTATTTATCATAATGAATGTGTATATGATAAAATTAATAATAATAATTTATTTAATGTTCAAATCTTTTTAGTTAATGACAAATTAAAAAAAAATGAAGAAATTAATAAAAATGAAAATAATGAAAATAATAAAAATGATGATAACAATAATGAAAAAAAACATAATATTATTATAATTGATTTATTTGAACCAATTAATTTAATGAAGAAATATATCTTATCAAAAATAGATGAAAATGAAGAAAACGATTTAACATTAATTGATAATAATTTGTATGATGACAACATAGTATATTCAAACAATTATATTAGATTAAAAATTTTATGGTATATTAATGATTTAATTGAAAATAAAATTAATAAAAATAATGAAGAAAATTATAAATTTTTTACTAATGATATAATTAAATTTTTAAGTTCAAAAGAAGGATTTGATTTATTTAATTTATTAAATAATTTTTTCTCAAATGAATATTTTTATACCATTGAAAAAATTTTAAATACCAAAATTGGGTTAAGAAAAGAAAATATTATAGATGAATTATATAATTATGTTAATGAAAGTAAAAAAGGAGAAAATGAATTTTATAATTTTGTAATTAATATTGCTTGTGATAGTAAAATTGAGGTGAAAAATACATTAAAGTTTAAAACTATTTTATATTTTATGGATTTTAAAAATGAAAATGAATTAACTCAATCTTTATTAAAAAAAGAAACTGAAAAATTTGAAAAAAAATTAATTAAAATACTCAGTTCAATTGAAAGTATTACTTTAGATGAAAATAAAATTTTAAATGAGTTATCAAAAAAATGTGAAAATAAATACCAACATTTATTCAAATATATTAAAGACAATTTTTTTAAAGAATAAATAATTAAATATATATTTATTTATAAATCAAAAAATTTTTATTATTTATATAATAAAACATTTTTTTATTATACATACAATAAGTTAAAATAATATTCAAAATTTAAGAATCAATTCTTTTATTATAAGTCTTTTTTTTAAAAGAAGAAAAAAATAAGATAAAGATTAATTATTTAATGTGATTTATTTAATATTTGATTTTTAAAAAAATTATTAATATTAAAATTTATATTTGACCCTATAAAGCCCTTAAAATATTGTACAAAATTAATTTTATATGTCATCTTTGAATCAATCAGATATTTTTTTAACAAAAAAAAGACTAAATTTCATTTGTTCAATATGTAATCATTCATTTACAAATAATTCTCATTTAACGAGACATATTAAAAAAACTCATAATAAAGAAACAGAAGGTTTTTTATGTAAATTTTGTAATCAAAGATTTTATCATCAAATTCATGAAAAAAATTGTAATTTAAATCCTTTAGTTCAATATGAAATATTTATAAAAGAAAATGAAAAATTTATAGAAAACTTTATTCAAATATGTGATGATTATAAAGTGAAAAATTTAAATTATTTTATTAATATTTTTAATGAAGTTTATGATAATGATATTGAAAACTTTAAAAATTTTTTATTTTCTTTATATTTTATATCTAAAGAACATTTTGACTTTTATTTAAAGAATTATAATAATAAAATCAATATTGAAAAGGTAAATTTGTTGAAATTTTTAAATTTAAAAAATATTTCAAATGATAATTTAGAGTATCAAAAAAAAGAAAATTTATTTATAAATAAAAAACAAGAATTAAAAACATTAATAGAAGAGCATTATATAAATAAAAGATTAAAAAAATCAATTTGTTTACATTGTTTAAAATATTTTAATAATGTAGGAGATCATATTTTTAGAATAAGAGAAAAAAAATCAACATGTTGTGAAATAGTAAGAAAGAATATTTTAAATGTTAATACTTTAAATGAACAACTTGATTTTTTTGTTGAATTAATTAAATATACAAGAAAAAAAACAAAAAATCAAAGTAATGAAGAAATAAAAGAAAATATTAGAAAAATATTAAAAAAAAATAAAGATGAGAATAAAATAAATGATAAAAAAAGTATTATTGATATTTGTGAAAAACTATATTCTTTTTATTTTAAAAAATATAAAAAAAATTCCCCAAAAAAAAAAATTAAAATTAAAAAAACGAATTTAATTAATTCTTTTAAAAAGGAAAATCAAATTCAAGATAAAAAAGTGAAAAAAATAGAAAATGAAATTGAAAAAGATAAAACGGAATGGGGGACAGAACAAAAAATAGGAATAAAAAATAATAATAATAAATATAATTTTGACAATAATATTTTTAACAATAACAACAATGAAGATGATGATTTTAATATTCATCAATTAACAATTAAAAATCAAAAATTAGATGATTTTAATTTTGATAATAATAATGTAAATTCTGAATTTGAAATGAGTGAAGAGGAAAAATTAAATGAATCTTATATTTTAATTATTAAATATAAAAATAAATATTAAATTATAATATTACGTAATATTATTTTATATAATTATTTAAATAAAACCAAAATTGAATAATAATTTTAATAAATCAAAATTTATATAATTACTCAAATATATATATTTCAAAAACAGCAAAAAATTGGATTTTTTTTTTGAGTTAAAACATTATTTGGAACATGATATTTTGTTTCATTATTATTATTAAAATTTCCAATAATTTTAGCATTATTACTATTACTATTATCATTTTTAAAATGTAAATTTAATTTTTTTACATTTGAAAAATCAACATTTTTAATAATTTGAACATAAGTAATTTTACTTTCTATCTTTAACACTTTAAAATATTTTAAATTATTAATAATTTCTAATTGAATAGCATTTTGAATTATCTCATTTTCTTTATTAAAACAAAAATTTTTATTTTTATTTAATTTTTGTTGATTTAAAATAAATTTATTATTATTATTTAAATGATTAATAGAAGAAGGAAATAAATTTTGTGTTCTAACATGACCAATTTCATTATCTTTTTTATAAAGAGTTTTACTACTTTTTTTTTCATTATAATCCATATTAAATTTTTTATTAAAATTTAATTTCATTCTATAATTTGGAGTTTGATTTCCTTTTGAATCATTTGATAAATTACTTATATTTCTTTCAAAAACACAAATATTTTTATCTAAAAATTTATTTGAATGAAAAATTGCTTCAGATTTTTTTTTTTTTAAATATCCTGGTTTAATATTATATTTCTTTTTTTGTACTGTTTTTGAATGAGGATTATTTATATTATGATTATTATTTTTTTCATCTTCATCTTTTAATATTTTCATAAATTTTGAATAAAATGAATTATCATTATTTTGTTCTGTGAAAGGAATAATTTTCAAATCTTGACTACTTTTATTTGATAATGTTGATTTATTTTCATTATTAACATAATTATTGAAAATAATATTTTTTCTATTTGATAATTTTTTTTCAGTTTTGGATATATTATTTTTTGAATTATATCATATGTAAATAAATTATTTTCTTTTTTTTTATTTTCTTCATCTTTTTCTTTATTTATTTCTTTTATTTTTTCTTTTAATTTATTATCAATTATTCCATTATAAAATTTTCTTTGATTTTTTTCTAATATATCAATTAAATTATTTGTTTTAAATTTTACTTTTATTTCATTTTCTTTTTCAAAATTATCATTTTCTAAATTAACATTTTGTTCATTTTTTTCAATTTTCAAACTATTATTTAGATTTAAAGAAATAGAATTATTATTTTCAATATCTTTATTAATAGTATAAGAATTATCTTCATAATTTAAATTACTATTATTTTCATTTTTAAAATTTTTATTTTCTTCATTTAAATAATCTTTTTTATCATTTTTATTAGCTAAACCATTATTTTTATTAAATTTATATTTTCTAGATAAATCAAATTCTTCAATATCACTTTCATCACTAAAATCATCATAAAGATAATTTCTTTCATGAATACTTTTATCATTATCTTCATTTTCATTAATAATAATATCATTAAATAATTTTGAAGAATGTAAATTTTGAGATTTTGTTCTTTTTTTTTTATATTTTCCTTTTTTTTTTTTATTATTATTATTATTATTATCTTCTTCATAATCATCTTCTTCATTTATTATATCATTTTCATTAAATAAAGTTGTTATCATTGTTCCTTTTGTAAAATCAAAATTAAATGATGTTCTATTTTTTGATTTTGAAAAATGTTGATTTTTTATTTCTGAAGGTGTAGTTTTAATATTACTTATTAAATCTCCAAATGATGTTGTATCTATCATAAAATTTGATATATCTGCATTTGATAATCTTGATATTTCTTCTAATATTTCATTTTTTTTTGATGACATTTTTTTATTTGAATAATTGTTTTAAATTCTAAATAACAAAAAAATTTAAATTAAATGTGTAAAATTTTATAAAAATGTTTTTAAAAATGAAAATTAGAATTACCTTAAATTTTTTATATTAAGAATAATAGATTAAATTTAAATTAATACTCTTATTTAAAATTTATAAATAATTTATAATTGAATTATAATTTAATGATTTTGTCCTCTTGCTTGATTAATTTGTCTTCCAAAACTAGTTCTTTGAATTTTAAATTTCATTTCATTTCTTTTTTGATCTTTTTTATTTATAATTTTTTCAATTCTTTGATTCTCAGATTTAAAATTCCTTTTTGCAATTTTTCTATTATGTCTTATTGCAGATCTAGTAACAATTCTATTACTACTTTCCATTATTTTTTTTATATTTTACATCATTGATTAACTTAAATATTATTTATAATATATTATAATTATTTATTAAAATTTTATATAATATGACTATTTTATATTTTTAATAAATAAATAATTAAATTAAAATAAAAAAAAATTATTATGAATTATTTCATAACAAAAAAAAAATAAAATATAATTAAAAATTATTTAATCTCTTTTTCAAAGTCTTCTATAATTATGATTAACAATATTAAATTTCTGACTTTCAATATCATATTCAATTAAATTACCATGAATATCAAATCCAATATACTTTTTCCCAATATTACAAAAAACTTGTGAATGATATAATATTATTCCTTTTTCCAAACCACTTTTTTTTTCATTAACAAATTTAATTTCATTATTTTCAATATTAACTTCAATTAATTTTTTACTATAAGACTGTCCTCCTGTGTGTCCACCAACAAAATAAATTTTATTATCATTAAAATTAATAACTCCCATTGTACTAATTTTAAAATCAATTTCACAATTATAATATTCCCAATTTTTATTTTCTTCAATATTTAAAACTTCATATCCATTAACATAACTTTCTGTTCTTGTATTATATCCTCCAATTAAATAAAGATATTTATCTTTAATTGAAAAAAAAGTTCCATTCATTCTTATATTTGATAAATTTGGCATTAAAAACCAATTTTTTGGATTATTTAAATTTATTCCTTCACAAGTTAAACTATTTTTTCCTGAACAAACAATTATCATATTTTTTGATTCTAAATATAAAATATTATGATTTATTCTTTGACAATTTAATGAAGCAAAATATTCTATTTCTGGTCTGTTTAATTCTTCATTAAATGATATTTTAAATGATAATTTTTGATTTGTATTTTCATTTAATCCTCCTGTTAAATAAAAATTATTTTTTGCGTTTACACCTTTACTATATAAAAAAGGGAAAATTTTATATTTTTCTGTTGTTTTAAAATATTCTTCTGTTATTTGATATATTGTTGTTGTTGCTTTTATTGAGTCATATATTATTATTTTTCCTGATTCTTCATCTGTTTTATTATTATTAATATTCTCATTTATATTATTTTTTATTTCTAAATTAATTTTACTGTTGTGATTATTTGTATTATAATCATCATTTAAGAAACTTAAATTTTTTAAAAGATTTTTTGGTCTTTTTTGATTTAATATTGAATAATATTTATTAGTTAATGTAATGTTGGATTGTGTATTTTGTAAATTATAACAAGTTGAATTTAAAAATGATTGTTTTTTGTTTTTCATTTTTTGAATATATAAAGTATTTTTTTCCTTATTTTCATTTAAAACTTTTATTTCAGATGGATATATTAAATTAATATTTTGATAAAGAATATTCTGCTCTTCCTTTTTCTCATTCATTTATTAATTTTTTTAATTTTTAGTAATTTTAAGATTATTTTATTAGAATTTAACATTAATTATTATTATAATATACTTGATTGCACAATTTTTTTGCTAGTTTATATATTTTTATTCCACTTTATAATTGATTTTTAAATTTTTATCTTTTTAATAAAAATATTGATGTAATTTAATTTAAAATTTTTTTTTTAACATCATTTGTTTAATTTTACTTTCATTCAATAAAAATTGATGTTTATATATTTTATTTCTTGAATTATTAAATATAAATCAAATTTCAAATTATTGTTTTGCGTTAGAAATTATTTTGATTTAAATAATATTTTGATTTAATTTATTAAATTTATTCTGAAATAAAAAAATAGAAATCTGGATAGAATATTTATATAGTTTTTTTTTATTTTTTAATAAACAAAAATATTTTTTTATGGTATTATTTTTGAGTCAAATATATATTTCAGTAATAAATTATAAAACAAGTCATAAATAAAGTTGTGGATTATAATAATTTATGTGGTTTATTTAAAAATTTATTAAATTCTAATGAGGAAAATCCAATTAATAATGAGAAATTTAATAATATTATTTTTGAAGGATATTGTCAATGTGACCCTCCAAATTCAAATTTACATAAATTAGATGGGAGAGTTTCTATTTCTTATAATATTAATAATAATAGTAATAAAGTTAAATTTCCTATTACTGAAAGACAAATGATTTTAAAAGGTAGTATTTTAAAAAATACAAATTGGATTATTGGTTTTGTTTTATATACTGGAATGAATAATAAAATTATTTTAAATTCTAAAAGACCAAGAACTAAAATCAGTATTATTGAAAAAAAAATGAATAAATATTTAATTGGTATTTTTATTTTATTAATTATCTTATGTGCTATTAGTTCTTTTGTTAATGATATACAATATCATCATTTTGAAAAATATTATAAAAGATTTATTTTATTAAAAAGAAGTCATAAATTAGAAAGTTTTATTTCTTTCTTTACTTATTTTCTTCTTTTAAATACTTTAATTCCAATTAGTTTAATTATAACAATGGAAATAGTAAAAATTATTCAAGGTTTTTTTATTTCATGGGATGTTGATTTATATTCAAAAATAAGAAAAAAATTTGCAAAAGCAAAAACAGTTTCAATAATTGAAGAATTAGGAAATGTAAATTATATTTTCAGTGATAAAACTGGAACATTAACTGCAAATAAAATGAAATTTAAATATTGTATTATATATGGTAAATGTTATGAATATGTTAAAGATTATAATGAAGATCCAAATAATATAATTAATGAAATATATACTAATAAAAATTTAAATATAAAAAACAAAAAACATTCAATTATAAAAATCCCAAAAAATTTCTTTACACAATTAATTCAATTCAATAATGAAAATATTATAAAATCAAAAATAAAAAAAATATCAGAAATACATAATTCTCAATTATTAAATCAAACAAATAATTTTTATAATGAAGAATTTAAAATAATAAATGAATTTTGGACAGCAATATCAATTGCACATGAATGTGTATGTTCAAATTCAAAAGCATTTCAATATTCTGGTGTCTCTCCCGATGATGTTGAATTAGTAAAAACTGCACATGAACAAGGATATACATTTTTATTATCAAGTAATGAAATTAGAGAAATTAGAATTAATAATAATATTCAAACTTTTAATGTTTTAAATGTATTAAATTTTTCTTCTGAAAGAAAAAGAATGAGTATTATTATAAAAGATAAAAATAATGTTATTAAATTATATTCTAAAGGAGCTGATTGTGAAATTATAAAAAGAATGTCTAATTTTTCTAAAAATAATAAAAATACAAATTATACTTTAAAATGTGTTGATAAATTATCTTGTAAAGGTTATCGTTCTTTATTAATTGGTTATAAAATTATTAATAATAATGAATATGAAGAATGGAATAATAAATTAATAAATAGTGAAATGAATTTATCAAAAAAAAAAAAGTTAATTGAAAAATTATATGATGAAATAGAACAAAATTTAGAATTAATAGGAGCAACAATTGTAGAAGATAAATTACAAGATAAAGTACCTGAGACTATAAAAGATTTAAGAATGGCTGGGATTAAAATATGGGTTTTAACTGGTGATAAAATAGATACTGCTGAAAATATTTCATTAAGTTGTAATTTAATAACAAAAAATCAAAAAGTATTTAAAATATTCAATAATGAAGAAGATGAAAATAATAAAAATTTAAACATAATATCAAAATTTTTTGAAGAATATAATCAATTTGAAAAAATAAACAAAAAACTAAATTCAAATTTTATTCATTCAAATACATTTAATGGAAAAAGCATAAAAAATAACTTTATAATAAACAACAACAAAAACAATAATAATTTAAACATCAATATAATGAAAAACAGTATAAACAACAACAACATAAGCAACAACATAAATAATGAAGGAAGTGCAATGTCATTTTTTCCAAGTATAAATGCAAGTATTTTATTAAATAACAATGTAGAAAATTCAATAACAAACATATCAAAATACACAAAAAGCAATGAACAAAATTTACCTTTTAGTATAATAATAGAATCAAATATCTTATCATTAATCTTATCATCAGAATTAAAAAAAAATCTCTTTTTAAAAATAGCATTAAAAGCAAATACAGTAATTTGTTGTAGAGTATCTCCTCTTCAAAAAAGTAAGGTTGTAAAAGAAGTAAAATTATTTGATAAAAATGCAATAACTTTAGCAATTGGTGATGGAGGAAATGATGTTTCTATGATAATGGAAGCTCATTTAGGAATTGGTATTTATGGTGAAGAAGGTATGAGAGCTATTCAAGCAAGTGATTTTGCAATTGGAGAATTTAAATTTTTGAGAAGATTATTATTTTTTCATGGGAGAATTAATAATAATAGAATTAGTAATTTAATTTTATATTTTTTTTATAAAAATTTCGTTTTTTCTATTGTTCAATTTGTTTATGGATTTTGTTGTATGGGAAGTGGACAAACTATAATTGATGATTGGTTTATTACTTTGTATAATTTAGTATTTACTGCTTTACCATTAGTAGTTCAAGCAATAACTGATTTTGATCTTTTGGAAAGTGATAATAAATTAATTTATAAATTTATGCCTTTTTTATATAAAGAAAGTAGAGAAATTTATCCTGTTTTTAATTTATTTAAATTTGTATTTTCACTTACAAAAGGTTTTGTTTCTGCCTTTGTTATTTTTTATGTTGTTTGTTATTGTGATTTGGGAAGTGAAATTAATAAAAGAGGAGATTATGGAACTTTATGGTATATGTCTTTTAAAACTTATACTTGTATTATTATTTCTGTTAATATGACTTTATTTTTAAATATGAGATATATTACTTTTTTATTTCCTTTAATTATGATTGTTACTTCTTTTCTTTTTTATTTTATTTTTATTGTTATTGTAAATTATATGACAATGTTTAATTTATTTGCTGTAGTTTTTCATTCAATGAAATGTCCAAAGATTTATTTTAGTATTACTTTAGTTACTAGTATTAGTTTTTTAATTGATTATATGATTAGTTCTTTGCAATTAAATTATAGTTCTCAACTTTCCATCCTTTTACTTAGGAAAATTATGAATAAGGAAAATAATACACTTTTTTTGGAACAATTTATTGATAATAGAAATAAATATTCTAATGTTTTTCATTTGTCAAATGTGCAAAATAAAAGTATTAGTAAAATTAGTTTTTTTTCATCTAATCAAAGTGATAATTTAATTGAAATTGATAATATAGTTGAAAATACTTTAATGAAAAAAGCAAAAAGTTCTCAAATTAAAATGCAATTTTCAAAGGAAAAAAATAGTGATTTTGAAAATAGATTAACAAATGTTATTACTAATGATAAAAAAGATGATATTTTTTTATTTAATAATAAATGAAAAAAATAAGTGAGTAAGAAAAAAATAATTTGTAAATAATAATAAATAAAAGATATATTTCAATTAAAAAGAAAGTAAAACATATATATATCAATAAACATTGGTTTATAATGTTTTAATCTTTAATTGATTGATTCAATTTTATATAAATATATAATATAGAATAATATAATAAATATAAATAGTATTTTTAGATATATTTAATATTCAATTTAAAAATAAAATTTTCATTGATTATATACATATTACTTTTTATAAATTCATTTTAATATCTAAATAAATTAAAATTTAAATATTCGTCAATTAAAATATATTTATATTTTTTACTTTGATTTTTAAGAAATATAATTAAAGGATTTTTTTTTCTAAATGACATTTTAATTAGTTTTAGGTTAAATAAATTAATAATTTTCTCTCTTCGAAATGTAGAATCCTTTAATATATTATAAGTAATATAATCATTAATATAAATATAACTCTAATTTTTATTTTTAGAATGATTTTTTTTTTGAGTTATAATTTTTTGGATTGAATTATTATAAAATGTCATCTTACCCTGATTCAATAAATGAAATAAGATTCAAAAAAGATTTTGATGAATTATCATTATCAATGATAGCAGAAAAAGGAAGAAATTCTATGAAAAATCTACCTCCAATGGACTTAAAAAATATAAAAAATCCTTTGTTAAAAAAAATAAAATTAAAATTAATAAAAAAGGATTGTAATAACTGTTAAATTTTAATATTTTTATCTCTTTTGATTTTATTTGGTATATAAATAAAGGTAATAATAGCTTTTTACAATTTTAATATTAATTTAAAGAAAGATAGAGAATTAATTTGTATAATAAATTGGATTATAATGTAACAATGATATTAATATAAAAATTGTTACATGAATTATATAGAAATAGCTTATTTTGTTCTCTATTTTTAAAAATTTCATATTGTAATTGTTAATATAAAAATTTAAAAAAATTTTAAAAAAGTGGTCAAATTATATTTTTTTTCAAAGCTTTAATTCAATTAAATTTTTATTTTATCTTTAATGATTTTTTCTTATTTCTTCTCCAAAATAAATTATTAATTTTATTCCAAATATATCATAACAAAAAAATAATTGAAAAAAAAAAAAATAAACCTGGATGCTAAACTACAATTATTATATGATACAGCAGGACAAGAAAAATTTCGTTCTTTAATTCCAATGTATATTAGAGAAAGTCAAATTGTTTT